>ML796418.1:48778-72854 GCA_009831015.1 Picea engelmannii
TTGGAGAAAGAAGTGTGTGGGAAGCAAGGAACTGTTGGAAGGAACCTAACAACATCAAGGCATCTGGTTGTATCTTTCTTCCATATTATATAATACAGTGGCATGTTTCTTTCCCATAAAATCATTCTCATTTTATTGCATGAATATTTGATCACATGCATAGGTTGTCATTGAATATACTATTGTTTCTTTCACTTTGGTTGGTTAGTGTTTCATTGCAGGACCAATATCACAAGAGCACCAGAGCGAAGCAGGAACAACAAAGATATAAGGAAGCGATCTCAAAGGTAAGTCATCAATTCCTTCTTTGACACTTAGATCAATGATTGTAACTTAGGGAAAACATCATGTCCTGTCCTGTTTTTTTCTAGATCTAGGTGGATCTAGGGAGATTAGTTTATGTCTGCATTTACCGATTTATTCGATAACAAAATTGGCGACTCAGCCTATGGAATTCATGCTGAAGTTAAACCGCTAGCTTCTTAAGCTGGGGGCTAAGTACCAACCATGCGAATTCATGAACCATGCATTGGGAAGTCACAAGCATAGTTTTCTATGGTTCAAGCTTGTGTAAAAATGAAACCACCTACCTCAATCATAGTTTCCTTTGGTTCAAGGTTGTGTAAAAATGAAACCAGGTCCAAGCATAGTTTCGTCTAGTTTTAATCTTGTGTAAAAATAAAATCTATCCCAAGCATAGTTTTGTTTTGTTTTAAAGCTTGCGTAAAAATGAAAACAATCCCAAGCTTAGTCTTTGTTCTTTCTCATGCTCGTAAATACATGAGAATAAGTTACCGAGATTAGTCTTTGTTCTTTATCGTGCTTGTAAATACATGAGAATAAGTTACTGAGCTTAGTCTTTGTTATTCCTCACATCGCTACTTTGAGCCTTCCAAGTCTCACAATTGGATTACAGGTATGGCTGTTTTCCACTCAGGTAATCCTAAATGAAGCTAGTGCTTTGGTTGTAAGCTCTTCTCCCCAAGAACATCAACCTCATGTTGATCCTTCACCTTCTTCACCAGTAAGATATTCTTCACCTTCTCCACTTGCAAGGTCTTCTTCCATTTCATCTTCTTCGCCGAGTTAAATATCTAAAGATAGTAACCCGATGGATAAGAAGAAGAAGAAACAAAAGAATAACAAGAAGAAAAATAAACAAGGATCTAAAATTCCAACCACTGCTGGACGTGTTAGAAAGAAACTAGTTACTTTCGATCGTGCTGGGAGTGTTGATGATGTCAATATCACCCAAACAACCCGTAAACCCAGGTACCCTTGTAGGATTTGTAAGGGTAGCCATCTTCTTAGGGATTTCCCTGGTCTATCCAAGGTTATAGAAGTATGGTCTATACACCCTCGCCAACCCATGTCATCAGCCTCTGAACAACATGTTGATGACCTTCCGTCAACTAGTCATGATGCCACTGGGAAGAAGAAAAGTAGAGTCAAGTTTCCTTGTACGTTATGCAGAGGGAGTCATCAAACTCACCTTTGCCCTCGTATGGACAAAGCCTCGAAATTACTGGAAGACATGACTGTTTCACTGCCTCAACTTCTAGCTGCTTATCGCAAGATTTCTCTCAACCCACCTGTAGTTGATGGAATGATCAATTTGGTTCCCCCATCGGTTATTCCAGTTGATCAAATAGTCAATATGGTCATGTCCTTAGTTGAACTAGTTGACCAAGTGGTTGCTCCAATCCCATCTTCAGTCGATCCCACTCTCCCTTTAAAGAATGAAACCCAAGTGGTTGATCTGATCCTATCCTCGATCGATCCCACTCTCCCATTAGAGAGTGCAACCCAATCGGTTGATCCCTTTCCACCGTCGACCCCATTCTCCCCTTGGATAATGAAACCCAAGTGGTCGATCTGGTCTCATCATCGATCAATCCTACTCTCCCGCTAGAGAGTAAAACTGATGTTGCCCACGTTTTTCTTGTTGATACATAATCTATCGTGCCAGGGGGCATTCCTCCTTCTCCCGTGGAACCTCCCCTAAGTAATGAATCCATCCTTTTTAATTGGGGTGTGCTAACTAGACCACGTATTCCCTCTCACATTCCTTTATAGATTATAGTACAGGTTTGTGGTTGGGATGTTCCTCAGACACTGATAGATGAAGGTGCGTCCGTTAGTATTTTGTCCTCTATTGCTTGGCAGGCTTTGGGTTGTCCTCAACTTGCGTCAGTTATGTAGAATCCATTGCTTTCAACAGAAGAACCAGTCAATTGTTAGGGACCCTTCCTCAGTTTCCTGTAATCTTGGGAGGGAAAACTATCTTTATTGATGACATGGTAGTCCAAGACCCCTTGGATTTCGCTTTACTCCTTGGGAAGGATTATGTCTATACCATGAAAGCTATTGTGCCCACTCTTTTTCTTATGATATATTTCTCTCACGATAGAAGAATTGTGACTATTGATCAAATTTCATCCATCGGTCTTGATTGGATTACCTCCCTAAATGGTTCTTAAATGTAGATGGTATCACTACCGCCACATGTTAATTATGTGGCATTGTCTCCCATGACTTCAAATTATGATGATTTAGATCCAGTAGCTGACATGGTGATCTCTTTGATCGAGATTTTAGAGCCTGATCTCTTTATCCCTATCGCGGCCCTCTACATGTGTTCCTTCCAGAGTGTGTTTCTTCCATCGAGTGAATATCTCTTGGAGGCCATGACCGAGTTTTGTCCCTTGACATGGTGTCCTTCCAGAGCACTGTCCTCTTGAAAGCCATGATAGAGAAGAAGCCTTGAGCATGATTTTCTGATTTCAAGCTCATTAAAAAATGAAACCAACTTTGAGCATGGTTTTCTTCTTTCAAGCTCGTTAAAAAATGAAACTAGTTGTGAGGGTAGTTTTTGCATCTCTGTAGCAACCTCATTAAAAAATGAAACCAAGCTTACGAGGCTAGTTTTTGCATCTCTATGGAAACCTTGTTAAAAAATGAAACATAGTTTATGAGCATAGTTCTCGTTTTTATGTTAAGCTCATTAAAAAATGAAACAATGGTCTAGGTATTACATCTAGAGTCTCGAGCATAGTTCTTATCCCGTGTCAAGCTTGTAAAAAAAATGAAACAACTTCCCTCTCTCTGTTTTGAGTCAAGTCCTTCGTCTAGTATTTGAAGCTTCTTTTCATTCACCTTTGCAGTTGGATAAAACAAATCTTGGGGGGCATTTGCTTCCAGCCTCTGGACTTCTTGCTGAGGTTGAGCCACTAGCTTCTTAAGCTGGGGGCTAAGTACCAACCATGCGTTGGGAAGTCGCAAGCATAGTTTTCTATGGTTCAAGCTTGTGTAAAAATGAAACCAGCTACCTCAAGAATAGTTTCCTCTAGTTCAATCTTGTGTAAAAATGAAACCAGGTACAAGCATAGTTTTGTTTAGTTTTTAAGCTTGTGTAAAAATAAAATCTATCCCAAGCATAATTTTGTTTTGTTTTAAAGCTTGTGTAAAAATGAAAACAATCCCGAGCTTAGTCTTTGTTCTTTATCATGCTCGTAAATCAATGAGAATGTAACTGAGTATACTTTTATCACTTTTTCGGACTCGTAAAGGTTATATGAAAAAGGAACCCACTGGAGTTCCCTTTAAGCTCTTTTTAGACTCTCTAAACATGAAAAGATTGCCAAGAAACCTTGTTCTTTTCATGCTTGTTAAAGTATTTGAAGAAAATGTTTGATGGGCGATAGTTTATCACTTTTTTGGTCTCATTAAACTAATTTACGAAAAAGGAATTGAGAGAGTTCTCTTTAAGTGTTTTTCAGACTCTCTAAACATGAAAAACCCCCGAGTTTTCTTTCTTTGGACTTGTTAAAACAAACATCGAAAGGCCCATATGGGATCGAACCACTCCTTCCTAGGGTTCGTTTAAAATAATCCGAAGGACTCATCCAAAGCATGAGCTTCCATTTTCAATCATATGTTATCCTCCTCAAGCTTGCGTAAAAATAAAGAGGTACTCACCAGAAATGGTGCGGAAAAAATTGGGAAAGAAATGTGTCTAAACTTGTATTCCATGGAAGAGTCACTTTTGAACATGACACCCTTTCACTCGCTTTGTTTCTAGGTTGGAAAATCCACTCGTCTCTTGATCATACTCCTTTACAAGATTACAATCTGGTCTGTGATCCCTGTTGTTGAGTGAGTTTTTCCAAGACAATTTTCGTGTTGTCAATATGTTCAAAGAGAAGTTCCACCGAAAAATCCTTCTATTGCGTCGGCCATTTCTTTATTCCTTGAGCCTTATATTGCATCAACCATCCCTGAGTCAGTCCTGAGTTACTGGTTATTCTCATCTACTTCAAATCTTGTTACCTGTTTCGTGTCATTGATGGGGGATACATTAATGCCCTCCTGTGATGAGTCTTTTCCTGTCGACTTCAACTCATTATCCAGGAATTAGACTTAGAAACTAATTGGTACCTTGGAACTTGCATTCTTCAATGGCAGGTTTCTTCACTTTTGACAATGGGTTTTCATTATTGACCCCTGATTGTGAGATTCCACCGAATGTTCGACTTCAACTCATTAATTCACACTCATTGGATTGTACTAGTGTACCTTGGGATTCATTGACATTAATGGTGATTTCTCTCACACTTGTTAACGATATACACTAATGACCGGTAATCAAGTGGTTTCTACCATGTTCGACTTCAACATATGTATTCACATGGTTAGATTTGTACTATAGAGTGATGGAGATGAAGACCCTGAATAGTTTTTCACAGGTTCAGGTTGCGTTGGAGTATATTTAGTTTGTACTGTTGCATAGATCCACTTTGTATGTCTCATGGCTATGTTCATATTTGAGTCATATTGGCATGGATCCACAATGTATGTTTGGTGGCCTTGACCTATCTTACTTGACATGGATCTTTGCATGTCGACATTTATGCTTTGATTCATTTGTATTTTGAGTATGGGAATGCCTACCTCGGTGATGATATATTATTATACTGCATTTCCTTGTTTGTTGGCAGGTTTCCAACCGACTGTTCCTTGTTCCCTACACACACTCGAATAAGTATATCAGTTATCACTTTGTTCTAACTTCATACTTTGGGGGGATCTCTGTTACACATTATTTTTTTCACCCTTATGATCGTTAATGATGTAAACTTATCTATTTCCTTCAGAGGGGTTAGTGGTCTGAATTACTAAAGAAAGAAGGGAGAAGAACTTTCCCTGAGAGAAAAAGTTGTATTTTCCTTTGTAAAAACCCTATTTAGGAGGATTTCCTCAAGCTACTATATACACAGGGTGCATAAATGCCTAATTTCCACAGGTTTCACTATAGATAGGTTGCGGAGTTTCCACAGGCTACACTATATGTAACATACCCACTACTGCCTAATAGATTTTTTTCCTTTTTCTTGAGGGACAGAATCCCTGAGTTCCTACGAGGTCCTAGTGCAGTCTAGCTCTTCCTGTAGGAACCTTCACTAAACCAATCCACCAGTTATTTCATTGAAAACTCGTCGTGTTCAACTCAAGCAACAAGTGCGGGATTCACATCCATGTGATCATCGGTTATGACCTTGAGCCAAGCCAAGAGGCGCCTTTCACAATTCGCGACTCAACAATGCCTGAGATTCAAGTCCTTCGACTCCTCAAACCCCGAAACCTGAAATCCTATGTTCATTGAGATTGACGACTGTGAATATCCCCCTGATCTGACGGTCCTGGCTGTATCGGGATTTCGGTAACCGGGAATTCGAAATGCAAGAGAGTTGAGTATTTTGACTCTTCGAACCCTGAAACCCAAAATATGATACACGAGTTCTTGTATGAGATCCGATGGTCCTCGATGATATGGATCCAATGGTCCAGATATCTTCAGAGTTTCATGAACCGGGATTTCACGATACAAAGACTCCAGAACTCCTATCAATCAAATCCCTGAATTCCGATATGGGAATTCGTGTAGGAGATCAATGAACCTCATTGATCTAGATCTGATGGTCACTATCCCTCCTGAGCTTAAGGGCATTGAAGGAAACTCAACCTTAACCCCTTTGCTGTCCTACAAGATCCAATGGATTATGGGGTTTTGGAGCTTTCCCCAAACTCTGACTGCTCACCACGCGTCTCCTCTGATGGATGGTCCAGATCCTCTCAGAGTTTCGTGAACCGAGATTTCATGACTTGCAAAGATGAGGGGTCTTCCCCTTTGGTCTCCTGGGTGCCGAAACATAGAAATGTTGAAACCTATTCACACTAAGCTGATTTAGAGTTTCACATACCGGGACTTCGCGAATTGCAACGACGAAGGATCCTGCCCTTTGGTTTCCTGGGTGCAGAAACACCGAAATGCCAAAACCTATTCACACTAAGCTAATTCAGAGTTTCACATACCAGGACTTCGCGACTTGTGACGATGAAGGGTCTTTCTCTTTGGTTTCCCGGGTGTCGAAAAACTGAAATTTCGAAACCTATTCACACTAACCTAATTCGGAGTTTCACATACTGGGAATTTGCGACTTGCGACGATGAAGGCTCTTGCTCTTTGGTTCCCCGGGTGCCGAAACGCCGAAATGATGATGAACAGGTTTGAATACTCCAGGAATTTCAGGACGTTTCCAAGTCCACCCCCCTACCTATGCAAAGGTTAAGGTCAATGGGCAATAGAGCTCCGACAGATCTTTCAGAGGGTTCTTGGGTAAATTATCCCTAGTCTTAGTGACCTGAGTGAAAGTCTTCCTAATTCGTTGAGCTATACATTCGGTGGTAGGGGTAAAGTAAACTCCTGGGTTTACTATCATGGTAGTCCTTTCCAAGGACTCACTTCGACTCTAGAGTGTGAGGAAACTTCCCGAGAGGAGGTGCCTTCAGGAAATTACACCAGGGCATAGCGCGAGTCTAGTAGATGGGACCATTCTCAAGGGAACAAAATCATATTTTGAACTTACTCATTCTATGCATAACCGATTATGATTATACTAGTATAAGCATGCATCCATTACCTCAAATCAAAACACAAGGAAAACACTTCTATACAAAAACCATTTATGAGCGTATAAAACATGAGCATGCGTTCGGGATATGCAATTCATAATACAAGACATAACACTTATTAGAAAACACCATACGTGAAGCGACTGCTGAGAGGGGTTCTCATTTCCACCCAACCGTAGGCTTAGTGACTCCAAACGGATTTACCACTAGTCACCCTCGAGATAGACCACGATGCTTGAGGTTCAATTTTCTACTTCCAACTCAATGGAAGTCAAGGACAAAGGTTACTCTACTTCTCCTTTGTTCAGAACTCCCTGTGTTTCCAGAGTTTCTCCAGTTCTTCCCTACGATCCCTGTCGTGCGTGTTTTCTCTCCCTCTTTACCACACTTCCTCTCTTGCCTTTTTCCTGCAAGATTGCATGTGGCACGAATTTCCCCGTCCACGGTCAGGTCTGGGAGCTATTACGGATGGGTGGTTCACCCCCATCCCCTCATTAACTCTTGAGGAGCCTCCCCACCTACCAATCTGACGAGAAATCCATTCTGGGGTTAGAGAGTTTCTTTGGTCTTTGAGCAAGTAAAACCAATATGGTACTGGCTCGGTGGAAGTTAACGCAACCATTCTAGGTCCCTTCCACCACCTCTCATTAGCCATCGTGGTCTCTTTTAGCACATCCCCCTCCCAACATCCATGCAACACATATTCATAACATAATTTACATTCATCGACCTTTCATAAAAAGGCCCGTCAAATCAAACATTCACGTCTTTGAGTTTGCCATAGTTCTTGGCCAATATAGNAATATGACATGTATGTATAGAAATAAACAAAATTGGATATGCCTATTTCATGGCATATTCCATTTCCCATGTAGCCTCATCTGGGCCAAAATGTTTCCATTGCACCTTGACCTGTGCAATGGTTTGGTTCCTGAGTGGGGTTTCTTTTCTGTCCAGGATGCATTGAGGTTCTAGCAGGAATTATCCCTCTGGTTCCACTTGGATCACAGACCAGTCAATATATGATTAGAATCGTGTACATATTTCTTCAATAATGAAACATGGAAAACATTATGTGCTTTTACTGTGGGAGGAAGTGCTAGCCTAAAGGCTATAGGTCCCACTCTATCTAGAACTTCAAAGGGTCCACAATACTGAGGTTCCAAATTGGCACAAGCTCCCATCCTCAGGGAACTCTTCTTGGGCCTAACTCTGAGATATACGTGGTCCCCCGTCTTGAATTCTCTTGGAGTTCTCTTTCGGTCAGTGTAACTTTTCTGTCTATTCTGAGCGACCTTTAGGTTTTTCTTTATCTGAATCACTTGTTGTTCCATTTATTTCAACATGTCAGGTCCAATAGTAATTCTGTTTACTGGGTTACTCCAACTGACTGGGGTGTTGCATGGTCTACCATAGAGGACTTCGAAAGGACTCGTCTTCAGGGATTCTTGGTAGCCCTTATTGTAGGCGAATTCCACCAGTGGCAGGTAATCTTCCCACTTCTTGGGTTGATGCATTACATTCATTCTTAGCATGTCTTCCAATATTTGGTTCACTCTTTCCATCTGTCCATCAGTTTGAGGATGATAGGCTGTGCTAAACAGTAATTTGGTCTCTAGACCAACCATCAAGGATTTCCAAAAGTTGGAAGTAAATTTTGTGTCTCTGCCAGACATGATCTCTTCAGGCATACCATGTAGGATTAATATCTCCTTCATGAATATGCTGGCGATATCTGTTGCCTTGCAAGTTGATTTGACGGGGATAAAATGGGCAGACTTTCTCAATTTATCCACCACTACCATGATGGTGTCATTCTATTTGGTTGATGTTGGTAATTCGGTGATGAAGTCCATCGAAATGGTTTCCCACTTCCATTCCGGGATCGGTAGAGGTTGTAAAAATCCTACTGGGTGCCGGTGTTCTGCTTTAACCTGTTGGCATTCTAGGCACTTAGCTAAATAGTTATCTATGTATTTATTTAACCCAGGCCAATAGAATTGTTTCATAGTGGCCATGATCATCTTCTGATATCCCGAGTTACTAGTATATGGTCTTTTATGCATTTCATCCATTATGAACCTCTTCAAGTCGTCACAATCTGGAATATACAATCTATTTCTGTAAGTTAGAAGACCTCCATCTATCATTTGGTAGCCTTCATACTTTATTCTTGTGGGTTCTTGATCCAGGTACAAGGTCACGATCTCGAAGAATGTGTCTGTTTCTTGTGCATTCCTGACTCTTTCTTTGACATTCGTCTCGCAGGTTCTCACCACTACCAAGTGAATTTTTTTCATACTTCTGCTAAGGCCATCAACCACCTTATTTTCCTTTCCTTTAACATGTTTGATTTCAAAATGAAACTCACTAAGGAGGGCCATCCACCTATCTTGTCTAGAATTGAGCTTTGCTTGTTTAAACAGATATCGCAATCCACAGTGGTCTGTCATAAGTACAAATTTTCTTCCCAGGAGGTAATGTCTCCACATTTTTAAGGCGTGCACTATGGCGGCCAGTTCTAGATCATGGGTCACATAGTTGACTTCGTGCTCATTCAATTTTCGGGATTCATAGAAGACTACACTTCATCCTTGCATAAGGACTCCTCCGAGCCCTTCCTTATAGACATATGTGCACATGAGGAAGTTATTTTTGGGATTAGCGATCTTCAACATGGGTGCATGGGTCAGAAAGTGTTTTAGGGATTGAAATCTTTCTTCACATTCTTGTGTCCACGTGAATTTAGATCCCTTCTTCTGGAGGGCAGTGATTGGACAACCAATCTTGGAGAAGCCTTTTATAAATCTCCTATAGTATCCTGCTAAGCCCATAAAGGATCTGATATCCAAAACGTCCTTTGGGGTAGGCCATTCCATGATAGACTTGATCTTGTCAGGGTCTACCGCTACTCCTTATTCAGATATGATATGGCCCAAGTAATGTATTTGCTTCTGAAAAAAGTCACACTTCCTAAATTTGGCATATAGTTGATGTTCTCTTAGCACTTGAAGCACAAGTCTAAGATGTTCCTCTCTATTCTTGGAGTAAATTAATATATTGTCAATAAAAACTAGTACAAATTTGTCTAGGAATTTGCTGAGAACATTGTTCATCAAGAACATAAAAGTGGCAGGGGCATTGGTCAATCCAAATGGTACTACTACAAACTCATAGTGACCGTATCTCGTCCTGAAGGTAGTTTTGTGGATGTCTTCACCCTTGATTCGGACTTGATGGTATCTAGATCTCAAGTCAATCTTTGAGAATATGGAAGCACCTTCCAATTGATCGAACAGGTCATCGATCCTGGGTAAGGGGTACTTGTTCTTTATGGTTACCTTATTGAGTTGTCTATAATCTATGCATAGTCGGAGGGTACCATCCTTCTTTTTCATGAACAGGACTGGTGCTCCCCATGGAGACATGATGGGCAAGATATAGCCTTTGTACATCATTTCTTTTAGTTGTAATTTAAGTTCAACTAGCTTGGGTGTGCTCATCATGTTGGGTGTCCTAGACACTGGCACCGCTCCTGGTGCAAGTTCTATCGAGAAGTCAATGTCCCTTCTCGGAGGTAAACCCGGTACCTCTTTCGGAAATACATCTCTATATTCTCTTAGTGTGGGGTGGTCTTCAAGGCTTGGTTTGTCATCTTCAACCGATTCCAACACTTGTATCACATATAGTGGACATCCCTTTCTACAATAATTTCTCATTTGAATGGATGATATTTGTCTCACCGAGACAGGTTTTTGGATCCCTTGAAGGGTTATCCTTCTTCCTTCTTCACTTAAACATTCTAAGGTTTTACAGTAACAGTCCAGTTTGGCTTTATATGTGGCTAGCCAGTCCATACCAATCAACAGGTCATACGATCCTAGGGGTAATATGTTAAGGGTTGCTTGAGTGGGGAATTCACCCATAGTGAATTGGCAAGATGGTATGACCTCCGCTACCTTTCTTTTGGTGCCAGTGGCTAACTGTACCAACCATGGCTTGGCATGCTTGTGTGGCTGTAATTTACACTTATCAATAGCCTTAGGGGCTATATAACTCAAATTTGAACCAGGTTCAATTATAATAGACACTAGATGGTTGGTGATCATACATTCCATCTCCACCACTGAAGCTTGGTGGTCATCTTGTTTATTATCCACGGCTGAATAAATTTGGGCATACTCCTAGCCACGTCATTGACGGTGGTAGATTCTTGAACATTGTAAATTCTCCGACTGTTCTGTTGTCGGTGCGAGCAGTCCCTCAGTAGATCTTCTTCTCCACAACCCCAACATTTTAAATGTTCTTTCTTCAGATTATCAATCTTTCCTGGGGTAGATCCAAAAGGTTTATTTCCACTCTGGGAGGGGAAATTCTATTGGTGTACACTTCGGGTTAGGAAGCTCATCCTTGAATCTTTTTTATAGTTTTTAAATCTTGGGGATTTAAACCCCCTTTTCTAGAATCCCGAACTATTCTTCTGCTTCCATCCTTCATGAGGTTTTGTCCGATGCCCAAGATGTTCATAACAATATCTTTCCTTTCAGATAGTATCTTCTAGGGTCTTGGGCTTGTCAAACTCAATCCTGTTATGATAGTCCTTAGGTAGTCCACTGATGAATCATTGCACCTTTTCCTTTTCTGCCTTTATATAGGGTACATACCTCAGTAATTCAAGGAATCTGCTGACATATTCCTCTACGGTGCATTGCCCCAGCTTGAGTTCATAGAATTCTTTAGTGTTTTCGTCGAAATAATTTTCCGACAGATACTTCTTCCTGAAGTATTTCTCAAACCATTCCCAAGATATGTCTTCTTCGTGAATCCCTTTTACGTTCTTAAGGTCTTCTCACCAAATGGAAGTCTTCCCATTCAGGTTGAAAGTGGCTACCTGGGCCTTCAAATTTTCTGAGAATTCATGTACTCTGAAATACTTCTTTAGTCCAAGCAACTAGGCCTCCACTTCCTCTCCCTTATTTATTTCACCATTGAAAGAGGGTGGCTTGGCCTTCTTGAATTCTTCGAGATTATGATTTTTGGAATGATTTCGCTTCTTCCGCTTTCTTCGTGAATAAGAACTAGTTATGCTACTCGAAGATCCCTCTGAGTCACTAGTTTCCTTTCCAGAGGAATCGTCCGACGCTTGTCCCTTATCTCTCGGGTGAACCTTTCTCAAGGTGCTCCTCCCAATGTGTCCACTTAAAGGACCATGTTTCTGTATCCTAGGTGGGCTTCGACTTCTCTTTGTCTGTCGTTGGTCCGCATGACTGGTGTCAGGTCCATGCTACAATTATCTTTGTGTGTCGGATAAGCTCTGCAGCAAGACTGCATTAATTTCCATTTGCTTCTCTTGCTCTTTTATCAACCTTTCGTTGTCGGCCTTGCAGCTCTGTAGTTTGACCATGAGGCTTCTCACAGTTTCAACTAGATTTGGAGGGGTCTCTACCGCTCTCCTTTCGTCAGACTCTTCATCTCTATTATGGGAGCCATCCCCCACTTCATGGTGCGTCACCATTCTATGCGTCTGTAGTTTTCCCACGGTTGATCGTCTGCTTGTTGTGCAAGAAAAACACTTGTTTTTAGTCAACATTATATTCATTCACAATCAACGCATAATTCATATTTTTCAAATGCATACACACAATAGGAAATTTTCATTCTTAACTTCGGCTTTTGATAAAGGGGGTTAAGGTAGAGGGTTACTCGTTTTAAGAGTACTTCATATGGAGTTCTTGCACAACTCGTCCATGAGCCCAAGCAGGCCAAGTGTTGTAGCCATGCTCTGATACCAATTTGTAACATACCCACTACGACCTAATCGATTTTTCTCCTTTTTCTCCTTTTTCTCAAGGGACTGAATCCCCGAGTTCCTAAAAGGTCCTAGCGCAGGCTAGCTCTTCCTGTCAGAAACTTCACTAAACCAATCCACCGGTTCTTTCATTGAAAACCCATCGTGTTCAACTCAAGCACCAAGCGCGAGCTTCACCTCCATGTGATCATCGGTTATGAACCCAGGCCAAGCCAAGAAGCGCCTTTCACAATTCGCGACTCAACGATGCCCGAGATCCAAGTCCTTTGACTCCTCAAACCTCGAAACCCAAAATTGTACCTTCGTTGAGATCGATGGCTGCGAATCTCCCCCTGATCTGACGGTCCTGGCCGTATCGGTATTTCGGTAACCGAGAGTTCGAAATGCAAGAGAGTCGAGTATTTCGACTCTTCGAACCCCGAAACCCAAAATCCGATACGCGAGTTCTTGTACAAGATCCGATGATCCTCGATGATATGGATCCAATGGTCCAGATCTCTTCGGAGTTTCATGAACCGAGAGTTCACGATACAACGACTCCATAAATCCTATCACTCAAATCCCCAAATTTCGATATGGGAATTCATGTAGGAGATCAACGAACCTCGTTGATCTGGATCTGACAATCACTATCCCTCCTAATCTTAAGGGCGTTAAAGGACACTCAACCTCAACCCCCTTGCTGTCCTATGAGATCCAATGGCTTACGAGGTTTCAGAGCTTTCCCCGAACTCTGACCACTCACCACGCATCTCCTCCGATGGATGGTCCAGATCCTCCCAGAGTTTTGTCAATTGCGATTTCATGACTTGTGAAGACAAGGGGTCTTCCCCTTTGGTCTCCCTGGTGCCGAAATGTCGAAATTCCGAAACCTATTCACACTAAGCTGATTCAGATTTTCGCATACTGGGACTTCGCGACTTGCGACGACGAAGGGTCTTGCCCTTTGGTTTCCCGGGTGCCGAAATGCCGAAATGCCGAAACCTATTCACACTAAGATAATTCGGAGTTTCGCATACCAAGACTTCACGAATTTCAACGACGAAGGGTCTTTCTCTTTGGTTTCCCGGGTGCCAAAATGCTGAAACCTATTCACACTAAGCTAATTTGGAGTTTCGCATACCGAGACTTTGCGACTTGCGACGACGAAGGGTCTTTCTCTTTGGTTCCCCGGGTGCCGAAACGCCAAAATGACGATGAACGGGTCCGAATACTCTGGGACTTTCAGGACGTTGCCAAGTCCACCCCCCTGCCTATGAAAAGGTTAAGGTCGACGGACAATAGAGCTCTGAAAGATCTTTCAGAGGGTTCTTGGGTAAATTATTTTAACAACCCTAGTTAAATAGTTCATAGGGATTTTTAAGTATAATTAATTAGATAATTAATTGTCCTAATATGGTTTTAATTAAACAATGATTAGTATTAATAATATTATTTATTTATTAATTAATTGTTTATAACTTTTGATTGATTAATTAATTAATTAATTGATTACATATCACATTTAATGGGTAATAAATTTAAGGGGCTTAATAATTTTAATTTATTTAATTAAATACTATACGTATGAAGGGGATAAGATATTAATGAAGGGGATAAGATAATAATGAAGGGGATAAGATAATAAAGAAGGGGTATAGGATAATAAAGGAGGAGATTTGGTGCAGTGGGATAGGACGGGGAAGAGTCTTATGGGGTAGGATCATTATTTTGGAGGGGGGAAGCATTTTGAAGGGGGGCTGGATTTCTATTTGGATATTTTCTGGTGTGGGGAGTTTTGATATGGGGAGTTTTTGGTGAACCATTGAAGGGGGCACCGGGTTGCTGGGGGTTTTGTGCATGGGGGCAGGATTCCTTTCGGTATCTTGGAGCTAGGGAGCCAGACAGGCTGCTCCTAGCTGGCTGGGAGGTTAGTGGGTTTGGGCAAGGTATGGTCAAGCAACAAGCTGGGCAAGGCAGCAGCAGAGGGGACAACAGGACAAGCGAGAGTTTAGCATAAGATGAAGGTATTTTAATTTATGTATTTGTTTTATGTATTATAAGGAATATGCAGTGTTATGTTGTTGTTTGTAAGCTAATTAGGATTTGTTTGTAAATTTTAATTAAGCTGAATGGTTATATGTTGGTTATGATGTTATGAAATGTTAGGATAACATTTCCTTAAAATAAATATTTTCTGGTTTATAAGGCTCTGTGGAGCAGAACCCTACACATGGTATCAAAGATGTAGTTCACAATCTGGGCCAAGGGCCTACCCACCTACCCATAATTAACAAAAAATGACCACTAAAACCCTATATTTACAACCCTTCAACAACCAAACATAGTCGAGAAATGATAAACCCCACGAAGAAAACTACCCAGAAACCCTAAAGAAAAGAGTGAGTGTAGAAAAAAAAAGAAAAGGAGACCCCACATATCCCTTGTTCCATTCATCTTCTACCTAACCTGCAAATGGCAAAGACAAGAAAAAGAGTCTGGTTATACTTATAGAAGAATTATGTTTTGTTTCCTTATTGATAAAATCTAAGATATATATAAAAATCATATTATATGTAAAATAACTGGCTTTGGAGAATCCTTCTTCTGCAAAATGGCCACTGCCCATCTGTGTGCTAGTGTGCATACCCTCGGGCCATGTGTTCACAATCTCCCCTCCCCATCGAACCATGCTCACATGATCTGCTAGATGGCTGAATAGAAACGCATGCCAGTACCCTACTAACTGTTTGTCTCTGAATTCCAACCACCAGTTCCCATGATTTGGATCCTGATCAGTTCAATCCATATATGAGAAATCATTAGAATTAGCTCATAAACTAGAAGAAAATTGCTTCAAACTTCTAGCATAATCCTGGATAAATAGTTACAGTGAGCTAATTTAAGTAACCAATTGAAAATTACGGTGAACTAAGAAAACTAATATGTAACAATGATAATTGCAATTCAATAGATTTATGCTAGTATAGACCCATAGAGGCCTATTTTGCATAGTCTGGGATTAACTTCTATGATCTAAAATAGTTGCTGTTATGATCCATGACTGGATGGCTACATCCTTGCAAACACAAAATCCTTACAAAAAAAAAGAATTTATATAACAATATAATCTACCTTCCAAACAAGCAAACTGATCTCAAATCGGCCACCATCATATTCTGAAGTTGGTGGTATGGCATCTCTAATGGCGATCAGGTTATTTGTTTGCACGAATATGGAAGCCACAAAATATCTGTTGTCTTATCCACTGGTGAACCGTCCAAGCCTTCAAGTAGCTTGTTTCCATATGCTCCAAAGATCTACGACTACTCTCTCCTAATGCCACCAACAATGGATCGGTTGGATTTATCTCTGCAGTAGCCGAACCCATCATTTTTTTTTATATATAAAAAATATTAAGACCGAAGGCCCAATCTCAATCTCCAAGCCAAATGTTGAGCTATCAAGTACCAAATCCTAACACATCACAAGACGAAACCCAAGACCAAGCGCCAGCACCAAAGACAACTCCGAGCCCCGATCTTGTTTAGCATGAAAACCATACACAATTACACATGCGTCGAGTCCACAATTACACATGTAAACCATACAAAAATCCTAGCGCCAAACCAAAGGGTATTTTGTGCTCTATGCATCACCTATACTCTATCAATATCTCTCGGATCAAAGCCATACTACATATCCAACTATCAAATACTACAAGCCAATTGATAACTGACCAAAGCCAAGGGCAGGCGCCAAGCCCTTTACATTGCACATGCCTCATCATGCATGTTTAGCATGCAACACCATACAACCATAGGTCGAGCAACAATATACAAGCCAACGACCCAACGTGAGTGGGTAGCCTACCAGCGCCCAACCACAAAACAATATACAACCCAGCGCACTCAAGACCATGCACCAAGAAAGCGTTAAACCAAGTCACGAGGAGGAAAGCCCACAAAGGGGCATTGAACTACACGTTCACAGAACACAGCCGAACACAGTCGATACCAAGCGCCTGGTTACATAGTCGAGGGATTCGATAAGGAAAACAGATCTAGAGCTGCGTAAGGAGGAGAAATATCAGAAGCCAGTGCACAAGTGCCAACACTAGCACCAAACTCAGAAGCCAACACACAAGTGCCAGCTCCAGCACCAAACTTGAAAGCCAGCGCAGAAGCACCAATGACCTAGCAACAAGCCAAAAGGAAGAGATTCCACGAGGGTTTGGGTGCTCAACGTGTCTAAAAATTCATATATATATATATATATATATATAATAGATAAAAAAAAAAATATTGTGCCCAATCCCACAGCTGTTGATCCAAGCAGCTACATCAACAAATAACACAAAGCTCAAATGCCCAAACACACAAGCACCGAGTCGAACAAGTCACGACCAAGAGAGGAGCTTGCAAGAGGTGTTTTATCTTCCACTAAACAAAAAAAAAAAAAACCAAGCACAAGCGCTGAACACCAACACACAAATCATTCACCAAGCAACAATACAAGCCAATGACCAACTACAGAAACCAAACACTTGACAAATGAGGAGGAAAAGCCATGAGAGAAGGCCATGGCGACCGACCGCATAACCGGAAACCTCACAAGAAGAAATAATGAGGAAAAGAGGAATTAGGGTTAAGGAATAGTTTAGGGTTAGGTATTAAGAGCTGGAGGAAACGAGGGCGACACGTGAGCTTCATGCGTGCCTGGCCTTTGTTATTTCAATTTTTTTTTTTATTGTTTTTAAATTAATTTCTTAAATTTATATATGTTTATAAATTAAAAAAAAAATTATTATTGTTTTTAAATTATTCGTTTAAATTTATTTATTTATTATTTTCTTTATAATGATTAATAAAAAAAATATTAATAAATTAAGTTATAAAAAAAAAATTTGAAATATTTTGAAGTCTATGGGTTTTGAACCCACGACCACCCACCGCCTAAGCCTTAAGAAACAACCAAACATAAATGCGCCATGTATGTGCCTTGGAGAAAAAGAAAAAAAAAATTAATTAAATTAACTGGAAGGATTAATTATTAGTGATTAATTAATTAATACTACTAATAATATTAATTTACTAGACTTACTAAATGTGTTGATTAAGGCGACTGGAACTTGGGCTTTGTTGATTAAGTTAGTCTAGATTATTAGTTTTAATAAATAATCAACCTTAGGTTGGAAGTCACCTTATTTAGTTGTAAACGAAAAGTTTAAAGGACTTAGACTAGGACAAGTTGAAGGAGGCGACATACACACTAGGAAAGTAAGTTAGAAAGATTGGCGAGTATGGTGAAAAGCTAGCGTAGCTACAGGACAAGGGAGTCAATAGTTTTCTTAGGTGAATAAATCAAGATTATATTCTTTAGCCCTAACCTAGCCAATCCCTTAAAGAGAGTAATGTCTATTTACAGACAAGTAAAGAAAAACTTACGCCTAACCCTATTTCTAGTTTAAGTAGAGTCAATTTGAAACGTCCTTGAACTCACCCTGACAACTTTGGTTGATGCAGGTTAAATCATATAGGATGGTTAGGACTCAAGGGAATCAAGGTAGAGGAGCGTCGTCGTAGGTGCTGCCAACACCGCCAGTGCCACCACCACCATCGCCAGAACTAGCTCTCATACTGCACTCTTTGGAGGCCATATATGAGACTTTAAAGGGGCGACAACTAGCAGGGACTGAAGTGGAACCCCCACCATCTAGAACAGGTAATCTAGAAGCATCAAGGGATTCAGGGGGAGGACCTCCACCCGAAGACATCACTCGAGAATTGCAGAAGATAAAACTTCTGGAGTTTGCTGGGGGTCGCACCAGTGAACGCGTGGAAGCATGGTTGGAAGGCATGACAAGGTGTTTTGCAAAGTTGTTTGCCGGATAATCCACAGTTGGTGTCATTTTTTGTCGACGTTTCGAATCCGAATCGGGACTATGCATCCAACTCTAAGGTGAAGATAGTGATTTTTCAGTTAAGAGACAACGCCTTGAACTGGTGGGGTAACCTGGAAAGACAACTGCATCTTACCCCGGACACAGTATCTTGGGAACTTTTCGAGGAGAGTTTCCAAAGGAAATATCTGCCAGCCTACTATGAGGAACATCAAGTAGGAGCGTTTCATGCCTTAGTACATGGAAACATGATCGTAGAAGAGTATAAGATTAGATTTATGGAATTGGTCAAGTATTTTTCATACATGGATAATGACCAATGACAGGTAGAACACTTCATCTATGGGCTAAACCCTAAGATCAGAGCTATGGTGAGGATGTGGAAACCGTCTTCAGTAGCAGAAGCAGTGGAAAATGCACGTTACATGGAGGAACACATGAACTTGAATGGAGGTATGAGGTCGACCTTTCCGCTTCGTCCTGGATTCATCGAGAAGACCCCTAGGACATTTCCTAGAGGAGGGGGCTCAAGGCAACCTCCATATGGTAACATAGTCGCACCAAGGACAGTAACCGTAGGGATTTCAATGGCAATGAGTGCAACATCTCGTTCATCACCAACGACGCAGACAGGTCCACGACCATCTCAGGGAACAACTAGTAGGGGCAGGGGTTCCAGGGGAAGGAACTCATTTCAGAGACAGTCACATAACAATGCGCAGGTTCAATCCCGTGTTACCTATTGGGGATGTGGAGGAACCCATTACCAGCATGACTACCCAGAGTTACAATCAGAATTTGTGCATAGAGAAGGAAAGGCCCTGATGGGGAGAGCAAGTAACAACCACCAGATTTACGCAGCGGTTAATAATCGCCAGGCCGAACATCAATCCACGGTGGTGGAGTCATCAGGTATGCTAAATCATATCAACATTAAGATTTTATTTGATTCTGGTGCTACAGATAGTTTCATTTCACCTTCTGCATTAGAAAAGAGTGGGTTGGCAGCCTATGAGCACGATGACTTTAAACAAGTCGAGATGGCTTTGGGGAAAAAACAAGTGGTAGGACCTAGTGTTGATAATTGTATAGTAGACCTGGGAGTGTGTACTACCAGGTTGAAGGTATACGTCACTACTCTCGGGGTGTATGACCTAATCATTGGAATGGATTGGTTAGCAACTCATCGAGCTTTGGTAGATTGTTTTGCAAAGAGGGTGCTTTGTGTCGACGATGATGGAAGACCAGTAGAGATCTAGGGTGTACGGAGAAATGTGTCATTACGCTTTATCTGAACTATGAAATTTAAGCGATGCTTGAGGCAAGGGTATCTACTATATGTAGTGGAAGTAGTGAACGAAAGTAAGGGACCCTCATTGGATCAGTACCCAGTATTGTCAGAATTTAAGGATGTTTTTCCGAATGAATTACCAGGGTTACCTCCTGAGAGGGAGATTGATTTTACTATTGAGCTAAAACCTGGTGCAGAACCAATCTCCAAGACTCTGTATCAGATGATAGCACCGGAACTTTGTGAATTGCAAATGCAGTTGAAAGAGCTACTAGACTTAGGGCTAATAAGGCCCAGTGTTTCATCTTGGGGTGCACCAATAATTTTTGTAAATAAGAAGGATGGATCCTTACGACTATGTATAGAATACATGGACTTGAACCGTGCTACAGTGAAAAATAGGTACCCAATGCCGCGAATAGATGACCTCTTTGATCAGATGAAAGGAGCGACGGTATTCTCAAAGATCGATTTGCGATCCAGGTATCATCAATTAAGGATTAAGGAAGGCGATATCCCAAAAACTGCCTTTTGAACTCGGTTTGGACATTATGAGTTTGTCGTAGTATCTTTTGGATTGACCAATGCACCAACAGTATTAATGAGCCTCATGAATGACGTATTCCAGAAGTACTTAGACCATTTTGTACAAGTTTTTCTAGATGACATCCTCATCTATTCTAAGAATGAAAGAGAACACGAGGAACACTTGTGAGTGGTTTTGTCCTGCCTTAGAGAGAACAAATTGTATGGGAAGTTGTCAAAGTGTTCCTTCTTTCAGAAAGAGATCCACTATTTAGGTCATATCATTTCCGGTGAAGGAATCTCTGTGGACCCAGAAAAGGTAAAGGCCATTATGGATTGGCCAGTACTGAAGAATACCCATGAGGTGAGAAGCTTCATGGGGCTAGCAGGTTATTATCGGAGATTTGTGGAAGGATTCTCAAAAATAGCAAAACCCATCACCACTTTACAATGCAAGGGGGTTAGGTATGAATGGAGAGAAGAATGTGATAGTGAATTCATTGAGCTTAATAGGTTACTAACTAGTGCCCCAATTCTACGAGTGCCAGATATGGAAAAGGACTTCACCGTCTACATGGATGCTTCGAAGCAAGGGTTGGGGGCCGTGCTAATGCAGGATGGAGGAGTGATATCTTATGCATCAAGAAAGTTGAAGAAACATGAAGAGATATACGCGACTCATGATTTAGAGTTGGCAGCTGTAATGCTAGCTCTGAAAATTTGGAGGCACTATCTTGTGGGGTGAAACTTTGAGCTCAAAACGGACCATCAAAGTTTAAAACATCTCTTCACTCAAAGGGATCTGAATGCCAGGCAAAGGCGATGGAGTGAGTACGATTTTGGTATTTCATACATCAAGGGAAAATAAAATGTGGTCGCAGATGCCTTGAGTAGGAGACCACGTATCTTCTCCTTGATACCCTTAAAAATCAATCTGAGGGAACATGTGTTGACGCAACTCCAAGGAGACAGTTGGTATTTAAAGGTTACTTTAAACCTCCAGAGTGGGAGGCGATTAGATCCAAAGTACGAAGGATATAGTCTGGAAGCAGACAGGCTGTTAAGATATCGAGGAAGGATGTACATCCCTGAGAATGGGGATATTCGAAGCATCATACTGAAGGAAGCCCATAGAGCACTTTATTGTGTGCATCTCGGTGTGAAGAAGATGTACACAGACACGATGAAGCTCTTCTTATGGGTAGGAATGAAGTGCGATGTAGTCCATTTCATCGCCAAATTCCTAGAATGTCAGCAAGTGAAAGCCGACCACCATCACCCGACAGGCCTCCTACAACCACATGATGTTCCTATGTCCAAATGGGAAGTCATTTCTATGGATTTTGTTGTGGGGTTGCTGCTCACATCTCATAGACACAATGCCATTCTTGTGATAGTGGATAAGTTAACCAAGAGTGCTCATTTTATTCTGGTTAGAGACACTTACGATGTCACTGATGTGGCACGTGTGTTTGTAAATGAGGTTATCCGTTTGCATGGGATACTTAAGAAGATCATTTCAGATAGGGACTCCAGATTCACTTCTAGGTTTTGGACAAGTTTATAGTCAACATTGGGGACTCAGTTGAACTTAAGCACATCTTATCATCCTGAAACAGATGGGAAAACCGAGAGAGTAAATCAAGTCATGGAAGACATGCTCAGGATGTATGTCATGGATAATCAAACCCAGTGGGAGAAGTACCTACCTTTGGTAGAGTTTGCCTACAATAATAGTTTTCATAGTTCCATCGGAATACCACCCTACGAAGCCCTGTATGGAAGGCCATGCAGAACATCTTTGAGTTGGGATAGATTAGAAGACCGAGTAACAGTTGGGACAGAATTGATTCAAGAGATGGAGGAATAGGTGATTCAGATTAGGCAGAGACTAAAGGAAGCACAGGATAGGCAGAAAAGTTATGCGCATGCACACAGGACCGACCGAAGTTATGAAGTGGGAGACTAGGTTTTCATTCGTATCAGGCCTAATAAGAGTACCATATGGTTCAGGAAGGGGACAAAGTTGTCACCTTGATTTATAGGATCGTTCAGAATCCAAGAGAAAATTGGACCCATTGCCTATCATCTCTTATTGCCACCCCACTTGCATAAAACTCATAATGTTTTTCATGTATTTGTTTTATGTCATTAGTTTGCTGATGAATCACATAAACTAAATTGGAGGGAATTGTAGGTATTGGATGTGGGGACTCTCACGGTAGAACCATTACGCATATTGGACTGTAGAGTTTTACAGCTCAGGAACCGTCTGGTAGACCAAGTTAAGGTCCAATGGGACAAGTATAGTCCAATATCTGCTACATGGGAAGACGCCGAGACACTACGACGAGACTATCCCTCACTTTTTTTGACCACCTCGAGAATATGTTTCTCGAAGGTGGGGTGTATGTAACACCACCTTTTGACTTAGACAACCAGGATTACCTAAGGCCTACTTATATTATTTTCTCTTCACAGTGAAACTATTAAATGATACACTTAAACTTTTAAGACATATGAACCGTTATGAATGTTTAAATGTTATTAATGATGATGAATATAATGTGATCTACTATGTGAATGCAAATTTTATGAATGTTCAAATGTTATTGATGATGATGAATATAATGCGATCTACACTGTGCATGTAAATTTTACGAATATTTAAATGTTATTGATGATGATGTATATGATGTGACATATTGTGAGAATGTAAATTTTATGAATGTTTAAATGTTATTGATGAGGTTGGATATGATGCAATCTATTTGGTAAATGATAATTTTATGAATGGGTGTCGAAATTGAATTATGGGATATTATGAGATCTATTTCTAACTTGAAAACTTGATGTTAAGTCGTTGGTACACGGATACTGAATTGAAATGATGATTGCATACAATTACATGATGATAATGCATAGAAATGTATGAGTTTCTATTACAGACTAATCTGTAGGCTATGGGCTATGAAATATCCAACGTAATGATGATGAAAGTGGATATCATGACCACTAGCCGAGAAACATTATGGTACAAATATTTGTATGTGAAATTATATTGGTTTGGATGCATTGCTATGATATGTGGACCAGTGCAAGATTTTAGGTGATGAGACTGCCCAAAACTGAATAAATGATGACAAAACTCCCAACAACATGGTGCCACTGTATATTCCATTGTAGGGCGTGGACCCTAGTTATGATTAGGAGGGGTGGAGGCATTTCCCACCGTGTATCCTTCGAAACCTGAAGTCATGGGAGGATGGTGTTAGCTCACGCTCCGCAAGACGTGTGATGATGACTGTCAGTTGCCTATTGGGGAAGCTTGGTCGAGATAGTGACACTTCCACTTACGGGTTCTATTTAGGGTTAGGTCAATATAGTTGACGCTCCAAGATAGTCCAGCAGAGGAAGGATAGGAATGAAGATGGAAGTAAGTTAGGGAGGAAGGATGAGTAGAAATAGTTGAAAAAGTATGGAGATTTGTCTGATGGTGGAATTTAATGTTTTCCCTTCTAAAAAGAAAATGTGTATATATGAATATTCATAATTACGTAACTAAACCACAGTTGTCTAAATAAGATTGTTGAACTAG
>ML796418.1:82557-135271 GCA_009831015.1 Picea engelmannii
TTGCCCAAGAAACTCATTGCTACATCCATGCCATCAATAATTTCCAAATCATGATTTCCAATGGTGGTTCCATGAAATGTGGAGGGCGTTGTGAAAATGTGCATCTCCAAATTGGTGACTACCACCTGAAATCCCATATGTTTCCTATCCACATGAGAGGTTGTGACATTGTGTTGGGTGTAGACTGGATAAGGACTTTGGGTCCCATTCTCATGGATTTTAAATAATTAACCATGCAATTCAACCAGGAGGGCCACCAATATAAGTTCCAAGGCATCACCATCGGTTCACCTGAGATCATTAGTTCCCATCGCATGGAAAAGCTGCTCAAAAAGGGTCATTCTGGTATTATCGCCCAACTCCATGCCATACAAGCAACAGAGACACCCTCAGTACCACAAGACCTCCAAGCCATCCTTTATAAAAATCAATTGGTCTTTTCCACTCCCCAAGGCCTCCCTCCTTCCCATGGTGTTCATGATCATTCCATTCCCCTTGTACCCGGAAGCCTTCCTCCCAATATCCGTCCATATCATCACCCCTTTTCCCAAAAAAATGAAATTGAGAAAATGGTCCAGGAACTCCTTAATGCAGGCGTTATCCACCCTAGTATGAGCCCCTACTCATCTCCTATGGTCATGGTCCTGAAGAAAGAAGGTTCTTGGCGAATGTGTCCTAACTTCTGTGCCCTCAATAAGCTTACCATCAAAGACAAATTCCCCATTCCTGTCATTGATGACCTCTTGGATGAATTGAGTGGCGCCCAATTCTTCACTAAACTGGATCTTTGTTCGGGCTACCACTAGATACGTATGAAAGAGGCATACATTTCCAAGACTGCCTTTAGAACTCATGAGGGCCACTATGAGTTTTTGGTCATGCCCTTTGGCTTGTGTAATGCCCCCTCCACCTTCCAAAGCCTCATGAATCATGTCTTCCATCCTTTTCTTCTCCATTTTGTCTTAGTTTTCTTTGATGATATCCTCATCTATAGAAAAACCTGAACATACCATCTTGCTCATGTGGATCAAGTTCTCCATCTACTCTCTCAGCACCAACTTTTCCTGAAACAGTCTAAATGTGCTTTTGGTGCCTCGGAAGTAGAATACTTGGCTCATCTGGTTGGAAAAGATGGTGTCAGGGTGGATCCTAAAAAGATTGAAGCTATGCAAGACTGGCCTCACCCAAAGACTCTTAAGAGCTTGCGTGGATTTCTAGGCTTAACAGGGTATTATCACAAGTTTGTTAAGAATTATGGGAAGATTGCAGCACCTCTCACTACTCTTCTAAAAAAGCACTCTTTCACTTGGACTCCATCTATTGCTCAATCTTTTCATACCTTGAAGATGGCCATGTGCACCACTCCAGTCCTCGCCCTTCCCGATTTCACAAATAACTTTGTGTTGGAATGTGATGCCTCAGGGATAGGAATTGGTGTTGTCCTTAGGCAAGAGGGTCGACCTTTGGACTTTACCAACAAGCAACTATCTGAAAGAAATCTGGGCAAATCCATCTATGAAAAGGAAATGTTGGCTATTCTGCATGTCGTGGATCTGTGGCATTCTTATCTATTGGGGCAACATTTCCAAATTAAGACAGACCATCAAAGACTCAAGTATTTTTTGGAACAATGCATTTCCTCACCAGAACAACAAAAATGGGTGACTAAACTCTTTGGATATGATTATGAGATCATTTATAAGAAAGGAAAAGACAATGTGGTTGCGGATGCACTTTCCCGAAAATATGAAGACAAAGCATCCCTTTTCTCTCTTTCATTCATTGTACCAGATTGGCTCCAAGGCGTTCGCCAGGAATGGCTACAAGATCCTAAAAGTTCGCAGTTGATCCACCAATTGTAGTCCAAGGCTCCATCTTCCCCAAGGTACTCTTGGCTCCATGAGTAACTTCTATACAAAGGTAATTTGTATTTAAGTAAACAATCAAAGCTTAAATCCACGGTAATTTCTGAGCTTCATGCTACACCCACAACAGGGCACTTCGGGTTCACCAAAACCTATGACGGGGTCAAACGTTCCTTTTTCTGGGATGGTATGAAACAAGGCATTCGTAATTTTGTAGCTGAATGTGATGTGTATCAACACAACAAGGGAGAAATAGTCAAATCGCTGGGCACACTACAACCTCTCCCGATTCCACCTACTATTTGGAAGGATATCTCTATGGATTTTATTACCGACTTACCCAAATCGGGAAATAAATCCATCATCAGGGTGGTTGTTGATCGCCTTTCCAAGTATGCTCATTTCTGCGCCCTTCAACACCTGTTTACAACATCCATGATGGATCAAATATTCATGGATCAGGTCTTCAAGCTTCATGGCATTCCACACTCTATTGTTTCTGATCACGACCCAACTCTTACAAGCAACTTTTGGCAAGAACTGTTCAAGATACAAGGCACTGAATTGCATCTCAACACAACTTATCATCCCCAAACTAATGGCCAAATGGAATTTGTCAACAAGTGTTTGGAAACATATTTGAGGTGTTTTTCCTCGGAAAAGAAAAATCAGTGGGCTAAATGGTTACTCCTAGCTGAATGGTGGTACAACACTTCATACCATACAACTACATGCATGACTCCTTTTGAAGCGGTATATGGACAGAATCCACCTTTAGTTCTCTCATACTTACCAGGTGCCTCGAAGGTCTAGGAGATTGACCTAACACTTACAACTAGAGAGGCTATTATCCATACCCTCAAAGAGAATTTGGTCATGGCACAGAATCGCATGAAGCAACAAGAAGATCAAGGTCACTCTGAACATAAATTTGTAGCAGGGGATCAGGTGTTTCTTCAATTGCAACCTTACAAGAAAAATTCCCTCAAGGTCGAGCATTGTCAGAAGCTAGCGCCCAAATTTTATGGTTCTTATACCATACTCAAGCGTGTGGGACAAGTCGCCTATCAGTTAGCTTTGCCCAACAATTCGAAGCTACATCCTGTTTTTCATGTTTCATGCTTAAAGAAGGTGATTGGAGCTAAGTGCCAAATTCAAACCAACCTTCCAGAGTTAGCTGAAGAAGGATCCATTTGGCTATAGCTAGAAGCAGTTTTGGACCAGCGTGAGCATCGCCTACGTCAGAGAACCATCAAGGAAGTGCTAGTACAATGGAAAGATACAACTCCAGCATACACCACTTGGGAACCAACTACCATTCTGCAACAATTTCCTCATCTCAAGCCTTGAGGACAAGGTTGTTTTTAAGGGGGCGGACATGTTAGGGTCCTAACCTACACATAGGTAGAACAATATATTCAGATGTAATAAAGGTCAATATTAATAAGGCCTTTCAATAAAATAGAATAAGGAAGATGTGAGAATACCTAATAGAAGCTTCCACTTCTAGAAGGATCTTCCTCTAGATGTTTCTTTTTAGTATAAATAGGAGTCAAGGGTATGAGAACCCTAGCTTGGATATTATTGTAATAGAGCTCTGCTCAACTGGAGGTTGCCCCCTTGAAGAGGCCCGTGAACATTTCTTTTAGATTCAAAGTGCTATTTCTGTTGTTATTTTTATATCATTTCAGTGTTATTCTGGTGAATGTTCTGGTTATATTGTTGTTATTCTGCCATTACTAGCATTTTATTTCAGTTCTGCATACATTTTATATCTGGTATATTACACAATCCAAAGGAGCATGTTGCGCATTGTATTAAGGTATTGGAAGTCGTGCAACTGCCTTCTAAATTTTGGGTGCATTAGTTTATTCATTCTTTGAGATAAATTCCAAATTCTTGGTATGTGCATGAAGAAACTAGAAGACAAATCGTTTGCTGGGAAATACTTCAAATCCAATTATGTCATGATTTCTGATTTTCGGGTAAGTCTCCTGAAATCACCCTAGTGTCGCAACAAATAAAAAAAGTGTTATTTACTGATGAATTTAAGCCCATAAATCTACCTATCATTTTTCTTAAACATGATAAATATCTACTTCATCATAGCCTTTATCCATCTCCTGCAAAAATACCCGTGGTCTTTAGCAAGGTTGATAAAGACCCAAAAGATATCGAAGACCTAGAGGACCTTACACATTTGAAATTTAAAGAATCTGAAGGCACTGGAGTTGTTCGAGACACAATGTTGAACGATGTCAGAAGTTGTTATTCCAAACCCCTAAATTTTTGAAAAATAAACATAGGGAGTGAGGAGCATCCAAAGATGGAATCCATAGGATACTATTGGGATGAACAGACCGTGACCAAGATACAAGATTTGTTGTGGGAATATGAGTGTCTATTCCCTAAAATATTTTCATAACTAAAAGGGATTAAAGGATATTTAGGGGAGACGAAGATAGAGATAAATCCTGACTCAAAACTGGTCAAACATAGGCCCTATCGCTCGAATCCCAGAGTCAAAGAGAAGGTGAAGAAGGAGATTGACAAAATGTTAGCAGCTGGGCTAATTTTTCCACTGGATGAGGTTGAGTGGATCAACCCTATTCTAATACATAGTAAGAAGGGTACCGACGATATCAAAGTCTGTGTGGATTACAGGGGTTTAAACTCAACTTGTGTACATGAACCTTTTCCTACTCCCTTTAGTGATGAAGTCCTTGATCAAATAGCGAGTTATGAAGCATATTATTCTATAGATGGGTTTTCTTGGTATCACTGGGTTAGAATTGCAGAAGAGGATAATAAAAATACTACTTTCACTACCGAATGGGGATCATTTTCCTATAATGTTATGCCCTTTTGGCTCAAAAATGCCCTAACGGTGTTATCTCGGATAACGATTGTGACATTCCATGACTTCATTCATAAGTTTCTCGAGGTATATATGGATGATTGGACCATATAAAACCTATTAAAGAAGAAACTAGGTCTATTATGGCTTATGTTTGATCCTTGTAGACAACTACAGATTTCCCTAAACCTGAAAAAGTGTTTTTTGTGTACCATTTGGGAATCTGCTAGGATGTATAGTATGTAGGGAAGAACTATTGGTGGATCCTGCAAAAGTTGATGTGATTATGAATATGCCTCCTACAACTACCGAACAATTGTGGTCAATGTCGGGTTACACAGGATACTATTGCAAGTTTATCAGAAGTTACGCAAGCATAGTCGACCCGTTGGAAAAGTTGTTGAAGATATCTAAGGCTTTTAAGTGGACACCATAATGCGATCAAGCCTTTGATAACCTCAAAGAAAATTTAAGTATTTCTCATATCCTCATCTATCCAAATTGGCAAGTATAATTCCATGTGCACGATGATGCTTCTGGCATTGCTATGGGGGATATCCTTGTGTAACCTGGTGAAGGAAGCCTGGATCATTCTGTCTACTTTACCAACAGGAAGCTTTCTCAGGCCAAACAAAACTACACTGCAACTGAAATGGAAGGTTTGGAAATGATTTATGCTTTGCAAAATTTTAGACATTATCTGCTAGGAAGTCACTTTAAATTCTTTACTGATCATTCTACTTTGAAATATCTTGTTAATAAGCCTGTGTTAGGAGGAAGAATTTGCAGATGGTTGTTGTTGTTTCAGGAGTCTTCCTTTTAGGTCATTATTAAGCTAGGAAATTTAAATGTGGGTCCAGACCATTTGTCTAGACTAGAGTCAGGAGAGAGTGGTAGAGCTATAGATGATCAACACCCAGATGTAGAGTTTTTCAAAGTTGAAGCTATTACTGATTACTTGTCTAATAATGCATTATTTTTTAGCACGGGTGCCTGTCCTGAAGGTTATTTCGCAAACCAAAAGAGACACCTTTTGGTTCGTGCAATAGACTATCAGTTAATTGCATGTCAAATTTACATGTTGGGATTGGACAATATCCTTAGACAATGTGTACTTGACCATGAAACACTTGCTATTTTGTGGGAGTGTCACACTGGAGTTCCGGGAGGACACGTAGGCGGAAAGGAAACTGCCCAAAAGATATTCCAAGCAGGATTATGGTGGCCAACAAGGTTCAAGGATTCCAAATATTACACCAGAACATGTGACGTCTGTCAATGAATTGGTAAGCCATCAAACAAAGATGAGTTACCTTTACATCCTATTTGAGCATTGTAAGCCTTTGAAAAGTGGGATGTTGATTTCATTGGTCCGATCTCTTGCAAAGAATTCAAAGGCAAGATATATTATTACCACAACCGATTACTTGAATCATTGGGTTGAGGCCGAAGTTGTTTAGGATTGTTCTATAGACATAGAAACACAATTGATCTTTGAGATTATAATTACCAGGTTTGCCTGTCCTTAGAGTTTGACCAGTGATCAAGGAGACCACTTTATTAGTGAGACTATCTACACCCTTGCAAGAGATTTTTTGATTCGATGCCATAAGAGAAGTCTGTACCATCCACAAGTTAATGGAACAATATAAGCATTTGACAAGATCTTAGAGAGGGACTTAACTAAAGTATGTTTCCAAATCGTGGTGATTGGGATGGGAGAGTTCCAACTATGTTATGGGATTACCGAATAACTACAAATAATATACACATGTATACTCTATTTCACTTGGTATATTGAAGAGAAGTGGTAGTGCCAACTAAGTTTATAACTCCAAGTTTATTTATTGCGCAATCTACTAAGATGACAAACAATGAATCCATCACAACACGAATTGCAGAACTAACAAAACTTGAAGAAGCTATATTCTTAGCGGATTTTCATCATATAGTGGAAAAGGATAGGAAAAAGGCTTGGCATGACATGTATATTAAAACTAAGTCATTCTCATAAGATGATCAAGTCCTGTTATACGACATCAAGTATACAAAACATCTGAGGAAATTACAAATGCATTGGATATGACCTTTTATAGTTGCAGATATTCATGAATTCAGTGTTTTTAGGATCGTACAACTCGATAGGATTCTTCTTCTAGGATGGGTGAATGATGCACACTTGAAGCCCTACATTTCTGTTTGATATGAGGAATTACAAACATCTCCTATTACCGGGAGTGAACGCAGTAGATAATATTTCAATTGTTTTGTTGTTTATCTTTCCTGTCAATAAAATGATGACATGTCCAACTGTCACTTGTTGTAGAGTCTAGTTGTCATTGCCAACTTGTCCAACGCAGATATCACCTTTGTGTTTAGGGAGGTCTAAATCAAATCCGTGCATATTTAGTAATTTTTGAGTTTGAAATTCATGCTCTGTCTCTATCACGTTGTTTGTTAAGACCGTTAGTACCTTTTTCTCTGTTGTCCTCTCGTTGCTAGTTAAAGTCATTTAAGTCCCATGAAATTTCATTACCTTTTTCTTTACCGGTGGGGTCATTAAATGTTCCGGGTACTATGTCCTATCAATGTCCACTCATTATCCATGCATTCTATTACCCAAATTGCTTTGTAGATTTTGGTGTGTTCCACTCGTTGTAGAACAAGGTTGAGCATTATGATAACTTCTGGTAGCAAGTTATGCAATTTGTCCTAGAGTTGGGCCCTTCGTTTGAAGGAAGCTCAAGCAAGGGGGTAGAGAGTTGACTCAGGATGACTCAATGGTTGTGGTTAAGGTTTGTTGGGCCCTTCGTTTGTTGGAAAGCCAAATTTTTTGGAATACAAAACATGCTAGCTGGGAGATGAAGCAACAAAAATAAGTTAGAGAAATGACAAGCTAACTAAAAGTGAAACATTAGAGTGGAGAGAGAAAAAGTGCCATGCACCAGCTGAACAAGTGGTTATAAAAATGGTAAGAACACCGAATGACAGTGGAAGAAGCAGGAAGTACTAGAAGATTTGGGAATAAAGAACACAAGAAGTCGACAAAGGAAAATATATAAGAAATGAGCCATGTAATGGAAAAGGGTTAAAAGGTTAAGCGTTGAGGTTATTACTGAGCGATCGAGAACTACTGATTGTTATTAGATTTTGATGTTCTCATTGATCACAAAAAGATTGTTGTTACTTTTGTTAGCATACGACCTCAAGCTAGGTGTTGGTATTGTAATGTTCCTTGTGGAGAGTTCTATTACTGGTTTTGAATGACCAAGAATCTGGGATGGGTTCTGTGGGATTGTATATGCTTTCGCAAGAAATTGTGAACTTGAGTCCTGATTTATGATGTTTTCTAGAACAATTAATATAAAGAAGTAGTTGGGCCCTATAAAATTTCTTCTGTATCAAACTATTATGATATGTACGGGTTCTTGTTTATGCTGCACAAGTCTTCCTTTCATGTCTCTTTAAGCATTTGATTTCTAGTTCTGCATAACATGGAAGATCTACTATATACTTGTAATTAATGATATGTTTTCCTTGATGATGTGTTCTCTTGATTCACTTACCACACACATGTCTCGGTTATGCTTTGGGTGAGACCTCCTTCCCTTGTGGAAGGTTGAATATGCCAACACTGTTAGACTACATTGATACTCTTTGTTGGTAAACCTTCGAGAACCCTGGTTTCGATTTTTTCACCAAAAACTTGTTTCTTTTGTGTTTCAATAGTTATTAAAGTCTTCCCAAGGCCAATAAATATAACAATGAGTTAGTCATTGACTATCGCTATTAGTTTGTTCTTTGATTTTATTTTTTCCTCATATTCAATGTTCATCATAGGAAAATGTAAATAATACTTTTTATTGATATTAAATTAAATAAAAAACGTTATTTATCTTGCATGCCATTGGATTAAAACTTTGAAGTCTTGTTACCGAGGTGGCGACAATATTCTTGATAATATCACCATGCATTAAATCAATTTCTCATCTATTATTCAAATTCATGTCAGTTAATTAAATACAAATCAATGACTATACTACCATGTAGTGCCTTTGGCTTTGCAAACCTACTTTGGTGGCATTCTCCACCACCTGATCTATGTATTTGGTGATGCTTGGAAACATTCTCCACCACCATTCTCTAGCATCTTAGTTTTCCATAGCCATTCTCAATTTGCAATCATATATTGAAAGTTCACTTTCTCTATTGATAATATAGTCACTTATCATATGTATATTTTTCAATTACAAGTGCAAAGTTTTCAATTACTAATGCAATGGCAATTAAATTTGCATGTCATGTTAGGCATGTTACCTTCTTCTTTTCCATACATATATATAATATTAGAATACAACTCCACTGTCGAAGTCATAGCGACCATTTTAAACCTGTAAAACAATTATAAATTCTATTACAATAACAATATTTCAATTATCCCCTTTACATTCAAAGTAAATCCTTGGAAATAGTTACTTTCATCCCATAGAAAAGGAGAGTTTGACACATAACCCTAAGAACCTAAGTTTCCTTTAATAGTGCTTCCTTGGACTATAGATAAAAATCTAAAAAAAACATCTTAAAAGTAAAACCCTAGTACTTAGTTAAGTAGAAAGTCGAATTATTGTCCTTGTGGGTTGTTTCAATCTAACGATGGAGATGCGAGCATGTCGATCCCTAAGGAAAGCCGAAACTAGAATAATATGATCACTAAATTTGACCCAACTATAACCTTGCAACAATAGTAATAGTAAGCCCCCTTTAACTTTAAGGGTAGATATTAGATCACGAGACATTGTGGCATTGCAAGGTATTCTAGTAAATTACTTAGCTTTGTTCGCAAGTACCATTTCAACATCCTCCTTGTACCATGCTACTCGTTACCTAAGTAGGGGTTAGGGGCTGAGTTAAGCTTATATATAAGGCTTACATCCCTTAGCAATAAATGTTCATCGCTAGCTAGACATAAGATTTAATAGATGATTGTTATGCCTGTGTATTCATATTTTATTAAAGAAGGATTTTTAATTAATAGATAAAAAAGGAAAATAATGAAAGATAAAAAAATATTCAAAGAAGTGCGGCATCATTCTTTCACGAATGACTAAACTAAGGATCGACCTCCAACCATGGTTCCCTTTTCAAATTCTCAAAACCCTTTTTTAATTGTAATTGTAAATATGATGGGTAAAATTTTAAATGTTCAAAATCTATTACATGCATCCAAATAACTACAATATGACATTTTATAAGTGGCATTTTCTAATACAATCTCAAGAGTGATAGGATTTTTTTAATACAAAAGATAGTTGAACAAGATCTATAGGAGCTAAGCTGCTAGTCCTACCTAAAAGACTAGACAATCAAAAGACATTTTAATTTAATTTTAATTTTAATTTTATAATATAATATTTTTTTTTATATATAAAACCATTACTATATTAAAATTTAGATATATTTATTTCACTAAATAAACATAATTAAAATACAAAAACTTTCAAAAACTAAACCTTAATATTGTGTATAAGGTATACAAACATAAAACGCTATAAAACTTCCATTTAACTTTTAACTTATGTTATTTAGAAATGAAAAGTTACAAAACCTCTATCGATGAAAGTAGATGTTGTAATATATAAAATAGAATGCTTCGATGAGACCTCCCATTAATACATAAGCCTGCGCTTATTTGTTAACTCTAAACCCAGCTAAATCCACAAATATTTAAATATTTGTATTTTGATGCCTATATATAAGTTATGAATGCACCTTAATAATTTGAGAAATCACATTTAATTTGATTCAATTCCCTTTGAACGATCAGTAATTTGAAGATAAACTCTTTGAAGATAAATACGTAACAGCTAAACACTATAATGAACACTAACTTGATCAACCGATAATGGCCTTTAGTTGGTGGGTGATGCTATGATGAATATACTCCTGCCCACATAAAATAAATGGATTTCGACCAGATATACACTTAGATTTACTGTTGGTTCTATATTTGAAGATGGAAGGTACGCTCACTCTGTTATTGGTAATGCAGATTATTTTATAGGTCTCGGTATCAACTTAAAATAAAAGTTTGATATTTTTGCAGGCGAATGTATAAAGATAAAGATTTTATTTCTAATTTTTCCATTATTTTCATAACCTTATTAATGATAAGCACACAATAGAACGTCTTTAGAGTAAATAGAGAAGCATGGTCAGGAAATATATAGTATGCCTCAATCCAGGTTAAAAAATCTATCATAGTACACCAAAAAGAAATACTGCAACGATAATATTTTTATACTCATAAACAACAACCTTGTAACTAATTTTATTGTTTGTGTTAGCACCGTGATTTTTGCAGTTAGAGTTAGTCCTAGATGAGTCGTAGTTCATGCGTCAAAGCATGAGAGGTCAGTGATCGAATAACGAATGGGTTGAAATCAGCAAGTAGCAGGTATGGCTCTTGGAGTCAGGAAAGGGCGTAATGATTAGTCATGTGCGATCTGTAAAGGTCCCTTTCCTTAAATATCAAGTCCTGTCAAAAAAGGAGAATTTACATGCCATAGATCAAGGCAAGTTGTTGGGATAAAGGTCATGTCGAAAGATATAATGAACATCATCACCTAATCATGAATTCCGAAAGGTGAAAAATCACGACACTCCTATCATTTGTACTTTGCCGCTCTTATCATTTTTACTTTGCACACTTCAAAGTGTACCCGTCGCACGAGTTTGCTGCAAAAATATTCAACTTGCTTTCAAACTTCTCGTCACCATGGATTTATCGTCCTCTTCCATGATTCCATTCCTTATCCGTTCAAGTATAAATATTGGTCACCCTGCATGCCTCTCCTTTACTTTTCGGATTTGTGCATTGTCTATGGTTTTTTCTGCAAGCTCTAGAGCCCTTCACTGTGTGAAAGATGATTTCCATTGGTCTTATTTTAAGTCTGTCGATTTGATTCCGTCGTGTCTCCATTTTTTTCAGTCACTGCTTAAAGCATTTGGAGGTCGCTCCAAATTAGTGTTTTGCAAAAAATATTTCTTCTCGCAGTCAACCTTTTTCTTTGGAATTTCCTCCTACCGTGTCGACCTTCTCACTACGTTGAAATTTCCTGTCTTGCAACAAGTCTCCCAGTACGTTGCTACTGTGCCTAGTTCTTCCACTACACCATAATTTTTCGTCGCAATTCCCTACTGTGACAAGTCTCCCAGTACGTTGCTACTGTGCCCAGTTCTTTTACTACGCCATAATTTTTCGTCGCAATTCCCTATCGTGACAAGTATCCCGTTGTTGTTTTCCACCGCAACAAGTTTCCCCACTGCACCGAATTTTTTTGTCGTGCCTTAATTACGCACCATGAACTACCGTGGATGATTTTTGTTTGTCACGCAAAGTTTCTGTTGATGCCTTTCTTGCAGTTTCTGTGAATTCCGTCATTCTTATTTTTTGCACAGAGGGGGTGTTGCAGCTCATTACCGCGTGTATGAGATAAATATATACTAGCATCATGGCAGTGTCCCAAAGCATAAGAAAGACGGTGAGAAGTGGCAGGGTCATGAGGTTTGAGCCTCAGGACCTGGAGTTAATAAACGAAGACATGGCAATCACGGTGTCTTTTGAACAAGCCGGATGTATGCACTTCTGTGAAAAGATCAAAGGGTATAATGCGAAGTTGGATGAACAGTTTGCCCTCAATGTTACTGGGGTCAGCGCGACCATTTCAAGAATCACCTTCTGAGTGATGGAGGAAACTCTGTCAGCTGTGACAGAGATCTGTAACGTCCCCGACCACCGACCCCTACTAGGTAACGCTACCAAAATAATCCTTAAACTTGCCTTTACTGCTTTGATACCACTCCTGTGACATTTAGACGTTAAACAACGGGCCAGACCATGCCACCGAATAAATTTGTGGAAATAATCACATATAATACTTAACCGAAAGATAGAGATAACATCTGGTATTCACACTTATACATATATATCTATCTAATGCAATTAAACAAAAGCAACATTTAACACATACATGCAACCATATATATATATATATATATATATATACAAGCATTACTCATTAATTATAATGCAAATACAAATACACAACATACAACGAACACACAATTGGTACTTACCTTTTAATAGACAACCACTAACTACGTACAGACCTTCCACGAACCTCCCAGCTTTAGACCACGCTGCTCATCACTCTCAGCAGTGGGTCACCCCCGAGCTGGGACTAAGATCTAACGGGAAAGGGAATTCTAGGCTTGGCAAGGACAACAAGGAAGTTGCACCAAACAATGGGAATGATATTTTATCCCAGGAGCCATTTACACCCACAACCCACAGAACCTCATTCCTCACACGCTTGCTCAACCCCAGGAGGGTAAACCTTCACTAATACAAGTCCGTCGACTACTACACCTCTCTTACCTTGGGCTTCAGCAACAGGCTGGACCGGAAGTCTCAGAGTACTCTAGCTGCTACGGGACTCCCTTCCAGGAAAACTCACTTTCCAACAAACTCTCTCACATGGGAGAGTTGCTCACAGGCCTGACAACCTGCTTCTTCAATTCATCTCCTAAGCAATACAACAACAACATTTAGCTAACACATGGGTGACGACAACAACAACAAATGGGTATGGACACTGAGAATGGAAATAACCAAATGCTAAGACACAAAATGGTTCAAGTGAATACAATTGCATCGGGCTTCATAGGAGACACACAGGGATGATTTTAAGGATAGAAATTTATTTTAAAATGTAGAAACCTTGGCGTATCTTAATAATCCTTCATATGTCAACTATAAATGTTTGGCAATATTTTTTTAAAAATATTCAGATTTCTAATTATTTTATATTGTTTTTATAAAATTTTGGCAACTTTTAAGGTAAAATAATTTTATCTTATAGAATTTGGGCGAATCATTTTCAAAATAACGAATCTCGTTTTTGGAAAAACCATTGAAAATTAGCCCATGAGCAAAATTTAGCCCCTAAAATCATCCCTGGAGACACACGGGCTAACTCAAGTACGATCGCAGAATTCCAAAGGTGTGTGCTAGATACATAGGTGATGATTATGGAAGACTGGTTCAATGCGTGAATCCATGGTCAATCAGGAAGATGATAGACTCCCAGAGAATTGTAAGGGTCGTGAGGAAACTCCCAACTGGTCCAGACAAAAGGATGGGAACAACGCCAGAGTGGGAAGTGAACCCCCAATGAGCTGGTTTTCCCAGCTATAAACTTCATGTGCCCAGGTTGACACATGTCTTCTTGAATCTGCATGAGTTCCACTTAGCACTCGTTCCCCTTTCTCCCAAGAACTTAGGACAACATGAATTATGTCAACCATAGCTTTTGGGAAATAATAATACAATATTATTCCCTTAGAGGTAATCCCTCTAGCCTAGTCCCTAGGTCTAGACACTTAGCCCCCTTCCCTTACCCTACCTAGTGGATCTTGGTCCCCCATAACTCTTCTTCGTGGTTAGTCTACATGCAACAGTGTAATTTTATTAATGATGCGAGTGTTTACATACACAAAAATTAGGGTCATTGGACTTAGCATCTGGCTCACCAAACTAATAAACACATAGGTCTCTCAGCTTATAACCACTCGACTCACCAGCCTATAAACATAATTACAATTCAGCAGGGGTTCGACCTTTGGATGTTACAATCCCCTCCCCTTATTTTTGCATTTCCCTCAGTGCAACTTATTTACACCATAACAACAAGATTTCCAAAATACTCAAAAAGATGCGGGTACTATGCCCTCATGGAATCTTCATGCTCCCATGTTGTGTCCTCAGGGTTGTACCAGGTCCACTGGACTTTTACAAGCCCTATGTCTCGATTATGAAGCTGCTTGATTTTCTGGTCTAGTATATGCACCGGATGCACCTGTAAGACACCTTCTTTCTCCACCTGAATCACATTCCAATCAATAACATGATTAACATCAGGTATATATTTCTTAAGCAATGAAACATGAAACACATTATGTACGGTCATGGATGCAAGAAATACAAGCATATATGCAACTGGTCCAATCCTTTCTAGGACTTCAAATGGCCCACAATATCTGGCTGCCAACTTGGAACAGTTTCCCAGCTTCAGGGAACTTCTGTTGGTTTTCAATTTCAAGAAAACATGATCACCAACTTTAAACTCCCAGTGGGTTCTGCCTTTGTCTACATAACTTTTCTTCTTGTCTTGGGCAACCTTCAAATTCTGCTTAATCTTCAACATTTGATCTTCCATTTCCTTGAGCAACTCCGGCCCAACTATTTCTCTATCAGCTGGGTTATCCCAACTTATTGGTGTGTTTCACTTTCTTCCATAAAGTGCTTCAAACGGGCTCATCTTTAGTGATGCTTGATACCCATTGTTGTAGGAAAATTCTACCAAGTGTAGATAATCTTCCCATTTAGATGGTTTGTCTATCACATACATTCTTAACATGTACTCTATCACTTGGTTCACCCTTTCTATTTTCCCATCAGTCTCAAGATGATAGGCTATGCTAAAGTTCAGATTTGTGACAAACCCTTTGAATAACTCTCTCCAAAAATTTGAGGTAAATTTTGGGTCTCTGTCAGACACAATTGTCTTGGGAATACTGTGCAATCATGCTACTTCCTTTATATAGATATCAACAACATTATCTACCTTGTGAGTAGTTTTCAATGGAATAAAATGGGCATCTTTCGTAAGCTTATCCATCACCACCATGATGGAATCATGCTGCTTGCTTGTTCTGGGAAATCCTGTGATGAGATCCATTGTCACCACTTTCCACTTCCACTCAGGAATGGGTAAAGGCTGTAGCAACCCTGCTGGGTGCCTATGTTTAGCTTTGACCTTGTGACACTCCATACATCTAGAAATGTATTCTACAATTTCCTTCTTCATACCTGGCCAAAAGTAATGACTCTTGACTACTGCCACTATTTTCTGATATCCAACGTGCCCAACATAATGAACATTATGCATTTCCTTCAAGATTATAATTCGCAACTCCTAGAAATTAGGTACACAAATTCTGTTTTTGTACAAGCGTTTTCTATCAGCTTCCAATTTATAATTTTCCACTTTCTGTAGAATCTTACCTTATTGTATCTTTTCTACCAATTCCATGTACTACAAATATGCATTTGCAGCTTCTGAAATTCTGCCTTTAATATCAGTTTGATACATGCTAATGGTCGTAGCATGTAGGTCATGCACTCTTCTGCTGAGTGCATCAACCACTTTGTTCTCCTTTCCTTTGATATGCTTGATATCAAAGTCATACTCACAAATGAATTCCAACCATATACTTTGCCTAACATTTAAGTTTGGCTGATCAAACAAATACTTCATATCGTTATGGTCTATCGTCAGTTCAAACCTCCTTCCCATGAGGTAGTGCCTCCATTTATTCAGGGCGTGCACTATGGTTGCTAACTCCAAATCATGAGTTGCATAGTTCTTTTCATGATCCTTCAACTTTATGGATTCATAACCTACCACAAACCCATTCTGACTGAGGATGCCTCCTAATCCTTCTTTGCATGCGTCTGTACACACTACAAAATATTCATTCAAATTTGCAATCCTCAGGATTGGAGCACTGGTTAACAACTTCTTCAATTGTTGGAAGCATATTTCACATTCTTCTGTCCATTGAAATTTCTTCTCCTTCCTTTGCAAGGAAGTGATGGGGTGAACAATTTTTGAAAACCCTGCAATGAATCTCCTGTAATAGCCAACTAGACCCATAAAGGATCTGACTTCTGTCACATTCTTCGTCGCTGACCATTATCTGATGGATTCTATCTTCTTAGGATCCATGGCTGTCCCATCTTTTGAAATGATATGTCCCAAATAATGGATATGCTTTTGATATAATGAGCACTTGATCAATTTGGCATACAGTTGGCACTCCCTTAGCACCTACAACACCATCCTTAGATGATGTTCATGCTCTTCCTCTGACTTGGAATATACAACGATGTCATCCAAAAAGACAATGACAAACTTTTTCAAATACTCCCTGAAAACACCATTCATTAAGCACATGAAAACAACGGGTGCATTTGATAACCCAAATGGCACCATTGTGAATTCATAATGACCATACCTTGTTCTGAAGGTGGTCTTGCTAATGTCTTCATCCTTTATTCTTACTTGGTGGTACCCTGACCTGAGATCTATTTTTGAAAATATCTTGGCATCCTTCAACTGATCAAAGAGATCATCGATCCTTGGCAAAGGATACTTGTTCTTAATAGTCACTTTGTTCAACTGTTTGAAATTGATGCACAATCTCAATGTCCCATATTTCTTCTTCACGAATAGGACCGGTGCACCCCAAGGTGACATGCTTGGGCATATATACTCCTTCTTCATAAGTTCTCCAAGCTACAATTGCAGTTCTTTCAGCTCTGGTGTACTCATTCTGTAAGGAGTTTTTGATGCTGGAGCTTCTCTAGGCATTAGGTTTATAGAGAAATCGATATCTCTCTTTGGGGGTAGTCCAAGTAACTCCTAGAATACATCTTCAAAATCTTTTAATACTACATGGTCTTCAATATTTGACACCTTATCCTTAGGTGCTTCTTCCATATGAGCTGCAAATATTTGGAAACCCTTCCTATAACACTTCTTCAGTTACATTGTTGAGATTTATCTGATAATAACTGCCCTTGGGATTCCCTGCACTTTCCTTGGGTTTCCTTCCTCATCCAGACAAGTAAATGCCTTGCTATGATAGTCTAAGAGGGCATGGTGTTGGTCCAACTAATCCATCCCAATTATACAGTCATAGGAACCTAAAGGTAATATGTTCAATTCAACCCTTGTGCTCTGTCCATTCATGTCCACCGAACATGACTTAACCAAATCAATAACCTTTCTCTTGGCTCTTGTAGCCAGCTACACTAACCAAGATTTTCCAGTCTTGCTTCTTAGCAAATACAAACTTTCCACCAGTCTAGGATCTATATAACTATGACTAGATCCCGAATCAATTAAAATAGTAATGGTTTGGTTGTTGATCATACCTTCCACTTCAATCATATGTGATTGATATTCTGCTTGCTTGTTTTCTAGGGATGCATAGATACTTTGTACACTTCTACCCATGTCCTCCACTGTTTCTTCCTGTTGAACATTGTGGACAACTCTTACTTTGTCATTTCTGTGGGGGAAATATTTGTACCTATGATTTCCTTTACAACCCCATCATTCCATAGGTGGTTGTCTTGGAATTTTCCCACCTACTTCAGCCTTCCTGGGCTCTCTAAAACCTGGCTATCCTTGAGGGTTGTTCCTGAAAAATGGTGGTTTGTTTCCCTTCTACCTCTGCTCCCTCTTAAACTTATTCTTGTCTTCCCAAGATTTTTGGAAGGTAGGATTTTCTTTTTGCTGATCATATAAGCATTTTGCTCTCCTTATAGTTTCTTCCATAGTTTTCAGGTCATCATACTGGATCTTGTCACTGGTGGAAGATGGCAGCCCACTTACATACCTTTGAATCTTAACTGTCTCGTCCTTGATGAAGGGGAAATATTTCAACAACTCCAAGAATATTCTTTCATACCCATCAATGGACATACTTCCCAGCTTGAGTTCGAAGAACTCTTTCATTTTCTTGTCATAATACCTCTTAGTTAACTACTTCTTTTCAAAATGTCTCTTGAATTCCCTCCATGTGAAATTCTTCTCTTTGATGTGTTGTACTTGCATAAGTTGATACCACCATACAGATGCCTTTCCTTTAAGTTGGTAAATGGAAATTCTTCCCTTTGCATGAGAATAATAATTCTATAGTTGGAAATATTTCCTCATGCCCAACAACCATGTCTCAGCATCTTCATATTTCTTATGTTCTCTGTCAAAGGTAGGAGGTTTAATCTTATTCATTTCACCCTTCATTTCATCCACTCCAGATCTCCTGTGCTTTCTGGTAGGAGATAGGATTGAACTACTATGTTCCCTCCTCTTGGAGTGCCCTTGGGAGTGATGATGGTGTCTGCCAACACTCCTTGATTTCCTCTTTTCATCAAGAGACCCGTCACTTCCTGATTTACTGGAGTCACTCTCCTTATCCAATTTCTTTATAATCATTTCCACGCTTTGTATCAACTTTATGTTGAATTCTCCCTGTTGATCCCTGGATTTCATGGTATTTTTGTTATTTGCTCGGTGAGTCTGGACATCTTTCTGCAATATTTCAATGATTTTCATCATGTCACCCCCCTCATATATCTCTTCTCCATTCCCATTGGAGTTTGATACTTCAACTCCCAAATGGACATCTATTCCTTTAGCTTTATTTTCTGAATTGAAATAATTTCGTGCCTCCTCCATTTCTCTACACTACGTGGTAATTCGGTTCGGTTTTTACAATCATTAACTCTGCACCCACAATGTGAAGTCAACTGAATTTTGTCAGGCCAATAGTCCTTAACAAATTCCACAATATTCAAAAACCAATCTGATTCAAAGAAAACTTTCAAATTTCATTCTGCAATTCTTGATCAATCAAGAATCCTCACAGATCTTTTATTTTTGAGCTCTGCTTTGTTCTGCAATAATTTTCGGGCACTGGCCCCTTTCTCTTAGCCCCCAAACGATGCGACCATGGGCTATGTCCAAGCGCCAGGTCGATAGGCGCTTATTTGGGACTTCGAGCATCCGACTTCAGAAGTATCCAAAGCAAACCACAACAAATCACTCAGAGTTCCGGATTGACGAACTCGTGAAGTAGGGTGGATCAACAATCCATGACTACCCAACATCTCACGACTTGCACTCACTATGGAACCTCATGCATCTTAGCTCTGGGATTTTGGAGCTTCGGAGCTTCGAAACTTCAGAGGATTTCACATCTGCACACCCCCAACACCCCAAACCATTAATCTTCGAACACTTCCATGTCAACTTTGGTGACATCATTATGTCTCGTCATCTCAACGTTTTGAAACGTTTGAAAGTTCTTCCTTTCATTCCCTTATGAACCATTCTTCTAGAGTGTCAAGTCTATGGACTTCACAACTGGCGCAACACGTCCACTGAGACCCATGGTGTTCGTACTTGAACTAAGATGCCGAATAGTCACATCACTTAATGCCTTTCAAATTGTGGGGGCATGCATCCGCGATTTGGAGTAACCCGCCTTTCATCCCTCAATTCTTTTGACACTGACACGTAACCTTTTGGTAAAACCATGGTTTGGATTGTGGGACCGCATTGGGGAATTAACTCCCATGCAACTTGGGTTAGGGAAATGCCTCTTGGTCGTTGATCTTGATGTATCGTGATTAACGCTAGTGTGTCCCGCCAACCTTTAACTATGTTATGCAACCTCAGGGCCCACATAGTACAACTATCAACAATCTAGGTGGGGGCACATGGAAGGTATAGGAGAGGTCCACGTCACCTCCAGGTCACATCATCATGACTCACTACTTCGTCTCTTTGGGGCTTCAGAGCTTCAGGATTTGGGAGTTCTCGCCTCAGTACACATTGATTCTCTAAAACATCGAAATCTCGAAAAACCAATCTGCTGACATGTGTATCTTCCGTTGATTGATGACTATAATTACTTCCGCTCTTCGGGCTTCGGGAGTTTCAACCTCTCCACACTCATTTTCTCCTGAAGTGATTTCACCTGAAGTCCACGGATTTCCGCCACGTATCCTCTCTCTCAGATCGATGACACAAACAAAATTCGTTACTTCGCAGATTTCCAAAGGAACTCACGGCTAATCGGCTCACAACTTTTCCAGATCTGACGTTCTGGGGTGACTTTGTTTCGTCCTGAAGAAATCCTAGCCGTTAACTCATTAAACCTTGAGATTTTCTCCCCCTTTGAATATTTTTCCCCGCTATCTCTCTTGAGCTTCGTTTCTCGAACCCATTTCTCCTTAGAGAGTTGCTTCGACACTTAGTTGACTTTCATATCTGTGCACTCCTTGCAACAGATCTTCGCGTCCCTTCATGAGAAAAATCAAGCTATTTCTCCCAATATTTTTGAGTCAAAGACTCTGTCGACGCACTCCTTGCACCCAGGGACGCTCTGAACCTTGAATTTTTTCCCTTTCGACAACAATTCACTCTGAAATCTTTGTCTTGATTACCACTAACATGGCCCATCCAGGCTCAGCGTCGAAACCATGCTCCGATACCAATTTGTAACATCCCTGAACACCGACCCCTGTCGGGTAACGCTACCAAAACAATACTTAAACTTACCTTTACTGCTCTGATACCACTCCTGTGAAATTTCGGCCTTAAACAACGGGCTAGACCATGCCACCGAATAACTTTGCGGAAATAATCACATATAAAACTTAACCGGAAGATAGAGATAACATATGGTATTCACATGCATTACTCATTAATTATAATGCAAATACAAATACACAACATACAACGAACACATAATTGGTACTTATATTTTAATAGATGACCACTAACTATGTGTAAACCTTCCACGAACCTCCCAGCCTTAGACCATGCTACTCATCAGTCTTAGCAGTGGGTCACCCCCGAGCTGGGACTAAGCTCCAACGAGCAAGGGAATTCTAGGCTTGGCAAGGAAAACAAGGAAGTTGCACCAAACAATAGTAAGGATCTTTTATCCCAGGAGCCACTTACACCCACAAACCATAGACCCTCATTCCCCACACACCTTCTCCACCCTAGGAGGGTACACCTTCACTAATACAAGTCCATCGTTTACTACACCTCCCTTACCTTGGGCTTCAACAACAGGCTGGATCAGAAGTCTCAGAGTATTGTAGCTGCTACGAGACTCCCTTCCAGAAGAACTCACTTCCCAACAATATCTCTCACTTGGGAGAGTTTCTCATAGGCCTGACAACTTGCTTCTTCAATTCATCTCATAAGAAATACAAAAACAACATTCAACTAACACACGGGTGACGACAACAACAACAAATAGGTATGGACACCGAAAATGGAAAAAACCAAACGCTAAGACACAACACGGCTGAGGAGAATACAATTGCGTCGAGATTCATAGGATACACACAGGGTAACTCAAGTACATTCATAGTATTCAAAAGGTGCATGCTAGATACATAGACGATGATTATAGAGAACTGGTTCAATGCGTGAATCCCTAGTCAATCGGGAAGGTGACATACTTCTAGAGAATCGTAAGGGTCGTGAGGAAACTCCCAACTGGTCCAGAAGCAAGGATGGGAACAACGCCAGAGTGGGAAGTGAACCCCCAACAAGCTATTTTCCCAACTATAAACTGCATGTGCCCATATTGACACATGTCTTCCTGAAGCCTCATGAGTTCCACTTTGCACTCATTACCCTTTCTCCTAGGAACTTAGGACAACACGGCTTATGTCAACCATATATTTTGGGAAATAATAATAAAATATTGTTTCCTTAGAGGTGAGCCCTCTATCTTAGTCCCTACTCCTAGACACTTATCCCCCTTTCCTTACCCTACCTAGTGGAGCTTAGTCCCCCATAACTCTTCTTCATGGTCGGTCTACACACAACAGTGTAATTTTATTAATGATGCGAGTGTTTACATATACAAAAATCAAGTTCATTGGCCTTAGCATCTGGCTCACCATCCTAATAAACACATAAGTCTCTCAGCTTTTAACCACTCAGCTCAGCAGCCTATAAACATAATTACAATTCAGCAGGGGTTTGACCTTGGGGTGTTACAAGATCCCTCAAGCCCGACTGTCTAAATACTTCATCAGGCCCGACTGTCTAAATGGGAAAATTGGAGCCGACATTCCAAGCCAGTACTCTGGGAGCCTTTATAAAGGTAATCAAAAGATATTTCACCTGTGAAGGAAGGTTTTACAAGGTGTACCCATATCACATCAGGTTGTTGATGCACTTCACAGGGAAAAAACCTTTGAATCTACCTTTCTTCTTGTATCGAAGCCTGGAAAAGATGGAAGACAACATCCAAGCCAAGGCTGACCAACTAGGGAACAATTTATCCCATTTTTCATTAATCAAGATGTTAGTGGTCAAAGAATTGAGACATTTGAACAATGAATGGGATTCATTTATGATTTTGGCTGACATCCCTAGAGACCCAAAAGGAGAGATTCCTCTATCTGTGAGGGAAACAACATTCCATAGTGCAGGAGTGAGAAAGGAAGATGTCATTGGAAAAGGAAAGGGAAAGGAAATAAAAGACTCATCATCCCACCAACCAACACCTTAGAAAAGAGGCAAGCAAAGGTTTACTAATAAAACTGAGGAGATCCAAGCTCCTAACAAACCACACACCAACTCTGTTGCTAAGAGATTACTCATGTGCATCGTTTGGTTAGAGCCCGTTGAAGGTGGAAGTAAGGGAATTGATGAAAGGAAGAGGAATTCAGGTGATGAAAGCGTGAATGGCTAGAAATTGTTGCAGCAGTCGAAGCAAGTGCAACATGTTGTTTCCAAACTTTATCAAGAAAATAGAGAGTTAAGAAGACAGTTGGCAGAAAGGACTATTGAAACGCCATTGTCGAGCAAGGAATGTAAATTGGCTAAAAAAAAAACTCAGAGAGGCACACGACGTGATTATCCAGTTGCAAGAGGAACAGAGGGTGTCAGAAGAAAGAATCACATACCATTTCAAGGACTAGAAACCGACCATTGATAACGTCTGTGCAACTTTCGCCAGTGCTCAAGAAAAACTGAAAGGAAACGCGGTTTTGTGGAGACATGTGAAGAGTCTAAGAAAACATAACTGGTCTCTTAGAAAATCACTCAGAGTCTTAAGGTTGCAGGTGAGGCCAGAGGCATGAGTAAAAAAACCCCATTTTGTCTTTTTGGATCATGGCATGGAAACCTTCTCCGTGCATATCTTGTTTTCTTACAGTAACAAGAAGTTTGATGTGGCACTTGCGTAGTGAATATCCACCATGCAGATACTGTAAACTTACCTACTGAGGAGGGAAGGTATAAATGAAACAGATTCCAGTTTTCGAAGAGAGGCATGGTCCCCCAATAGTTGTTGCCACCTGGAGTTGCGTGAGTGACCGCAAACGAACGTATGCTACACCAACTCGCCACGTGCATGCTACAACCAATGATTGCTTCTCAAAAACCATGGCCCATTATACAAAGGTGACCGAGTTTCCAACAATACACTCGATTCTTCAGGCACCCCTTGAAAGAAAATGTCGATTTATCAAAACATGATGACCGAATCTTACTCATGACTGAATGATTGAGAAAAATGTGTTGGCTATGTTATGATTGGGTGCAATCAGGTTTATATTTTTGGTAAACTCTATTGAAAAGGTTGTCTGTGGGGGAAGTAACCCAATCTGAGATTCTAGGGGAAAGTAGTTCGAGGCATAGCAACCCAAGAGGATGTTAGTTTTCTATATATTGTATCTTTTCGATGTAAGCCAGGTATGCAACATATTGTAGACAAAGGACTCTTGGATGTAATCTTTGAATCTTATGGAAATATAATGCAGAGGTACCGAAGCTTTGATTAAAAGATTCCAATGGTGGTGGTTTGATGTATTGTTATCCTATCTTCTTATGTACTTCTTGTTTCTTGCGAATTCATGTATGTTTTCTTTGTTTAAATTAGAAATATTTAGGGAGTTTAAAATTCATCACACAGTGCTTTAGACTCAACCATTTAAACTCTGTGTTTTTCTTCCAAGTAAGTTAGAATTCCTCTTTAATTGTGCTATGATTTGCTTTATGTTTTCCTTTCTTCCACCATACACAACGACATTGAAGTTGAAAGACCATTTCCTATTTAGCCTTTATCCTCTCAAATATTCCCTTACCAGTCATTGATTTCTCTCGTTTTCAGGGGTTTGACTCCATAGCCCAAAGTACTACATTTTTCCTTGCCAGCAAAACCTGAAAACGCTTTCTCAAACATATAAATCTAGCTGACAATCCAAAGTTATCATCTATCAGAAACTAGGTCTCAGCGAGATCCCTCTCTATATTGGAAAGGATAGTTTCCAGTCTTAAAGTTGGTTTGTAGTTTATGTTGGTAGGTCATTTCTCTTCAGCCCAACAATTTACCAAGCGCTAACATCTTGGCGTTGTTGTCGGGGATGAAATTGAAAACTTTCCCTGGGAAAATGACTAAAGTTGTAGATTTGATTCCTGAGGGTAACAATGGATCAGACGCCTATATTGGTTGAAACTTATTTTACCCTAGAGAATTCATTGAATAAGATCAATAATGTAGAGTAGTCCAAATCAGAAATCTTGTCTCCTAAGAAATTTTACACTAGAGTGAACCCTGATCCAGAGCTCACAACATCTGTCTCTGACCTTGAAAAACTTCTGCACAAAGGAAAGGAAAGGATAACATACCATGTATGTTACCTAGATAGGAACCTATCTTTACCTAAATACGGGGTAAAAATCATTGACGACATTGAATTCGATTTACTATTTGAAAAAACTCTGTTCAAGTCTAGATCAGACTCCTATTTAAATGAAATCATTTTCGATGAGAAAATGTTCCAATCTTTGATACCGACCAACCCCTCACGAATTGTTGTAATCACCACTCAGACCATCCAGCCAGTTCAAATCCCTCCTAGAGTCATGGCCTCTAAGTTCGCCCCTCTTTCCTTGCTGACCCAATTGCATGATTTGCCTTAGAATTATAATCAGAGAATTAAATTATACGATGTTTAAGGGAATGCTTCATCTCAAAAACACTTAGATTGGTTTAATGAATTTGTCGACCTAGAAGAGGTAGATTATGAGGATGCAAAAATGAGATTGTTTGCACAGAGTCTCTCTAGGGAGCTCAGAAAATGGATTAAATATCTTCCAACAACTAGTATCCCCGATTTTGCATCTTTCGAAACACTTTTTCTTGCCAGGTGGGGTGATAAAAAAAATCCTCTTCAGTTATTAACTCAGAACAATAACATAAAAAGATCACCAAATGAAATAGTGCAAGAGTTCTCTACCAAATTCATGAAAATTTATAATTCAATTCCGACAGAAGTCAAACCTCCTCTCGGAGTTGCCTATCTTTGATATGTTGATTCTTTTGACAATGACTTTTCCTTGTTGTTAAGAGAAAGAAGATCTAATACATTAGATGATATGATGAGCGACGCAATTGAAGTAGAAGTAAATCTAATGGCATCAGGGAAGATCAAACATAATCTTGATAGAAGTGGGAAGAAGGCCCAAGGGGAAGCACAACCCTCTACGTCTCAATCATCAGATGATAAATTTGACTTGATGATGAAGACTATGGAAATACTCATGGAAAGGATGTTCGTGGAAAACAAGTCTGCCACTAGGGAGAAAATTGATTTTCAGCCCATAAATCAAAATTTTAGAAGAGACCCAGTTCCACAGATTATGCAAAGAGATCAGAGAGATCAAGGTGATCAACAGATAAAACCTCCTTTCCAAAACAACTATGCAAACAAAGATTTTGATAAAATAATCCAAGACCAGATGCATTGTTGCAACGATACAGAAACACACGTGTTCTTAACAAAAGGAGAGCATGATCAATTTATGGATGTGAATGACGAGTTTATGTAGGAGAATGATGATATGTTGTCATTGGAAACATAAGAGTTTAGGAAAGGTTACCACAATGCTATCATGTGGTTTTAGAAGTAGTATAACCTCATAAGTAAAAAGGCACCTGCAGATCTTCCAAGGGTGAATCCTACAAAGGAACTCCAGACAAATTCCCCTTCCTCAAGCCAATCGAAGAAATACAATTCAACAAGGGATGTAATGGAGAAAGTAAAATCAAAGGAAGAACCCCCAAATAAAACACCTGACACAAGAAAGGAAATGATCATCAAAGAGGTAGAAAAATATCTATCTCCTTTTAATTTTGAAAGTGAAATGGCTAAAATCAAAATCTATGTTTCATTTAATGAGCTAATCAAGAATGGAGAATATAGAAATCAGATCATTAAAATGCTAAATATGGAAGAAGCCCCTAAAACCTTGAACATACAAGACGACCACCCTTCCATCTTGTTTGGCCCACGTGTGGAAGAGAGTGGTGATGCTGATGATGTTCCTCCTTTCTATGTTAGCCTTAAAATTCATGACATGACCTTACGTAATACCATGTTAGATTCAGACGCATCACATAATATCATGCCCAAGGTGGTCATGGATGAGTTAGGCCTAGAAATTACAAGACCTTATAAGGATCTTTTCTCTTTTGATCAAGGAAGGTGAAATGATTAGGTTTGATCAAATATTTGGTTGTATCATTGTCTCAAATCCCATCGAAAAATCTGTTCATGGACATGGTGGTTGTCGACATCCCTCCAAAATTTGGCATGTTGTTATCTAGATCTTGGGCTGCAAAATTAAAGAGAACCTTGCAAATGGACATGTCGTATGCTACTATCCCTTTTTTTGGCCAAGAAGGGAGGTTATACAAAGAAGTGCTTCTCAAGTACATGGTGAGTAGCAAAACTCAACCAAATAATAATCCTATTTACTCTATTGACACTGAATTTGGCTCCTCTATTTTTTATAATAACTTTATTTTTGAAGAGGGGAAACTAGCAACTATCATGGATGTCAAAGACAAAACTGAGCATCTATCAAGGGAAATTATAGATTAGAAAAACAACACAGAAGATGAAATGTGGAATATGAGTTTTGATGGAGCTGCTAGATGGGAAGGAGTCAGAGTTGGTGTGTGGATTAAATCTCCCAAGGTGGGTACAAAACTCTGTTCTTACAAGCTCACTTTCGATTGTACAAATACTATGGCCGAATATGAGGCACCGATTTTAGGTTTGAAGACTCCAAATGAATTGGGTGCTAGAAGGATAGTTGTACATGGGGATTCCAAGCTCATCATTAACTAGGTAAAGGGTATATATCAATCCAATCATCCTAGATTGAGACCATATAGAAATTTAGTTCTTTATCTCCTTTAAGAGTTTTCATAATACAATTTGTTAGTGATTCCTAGGGGGGGAAATCAAATTGTAGATCCTTTGGCTACTTTATCTTTGGTTTTGAAAATTGCAAATTTTCCCAATAATAAGTATGAAATCGAAGTCAAACATAGGCCAGTAGTACCCGATAACATTAAATATTGGCAAGTGTTTGAAGATGATAAACAGGTGGAAATATTCCTTCAAATGAGTGACGAATTTGATAATGTAAATATTGACGATGAGTGATGTTGTGAAGTAACTAAAGACATAGTTGTGTTCAACAATAATGACCTTTTTTAGAATCAGATAGTTGGAAGAGATATAGTGCAACTGAAAAATAACATTATCCCAAAAGGCTTGGTCCCATTGGAAAATATTTTTGATGACAATGATGTAGCCATAAATCCTAAAATCATTGCGAACGATGAGGATATAGAAGATTGCAACATTGGAACTCAAGAAGATCCCAATATTATCAGACTATAAAAAATGCTCAGTCTAGAAATCAAACAAAGGTATATCAACCTTATGAAATACTTCCCTGATGTCTTTGCATGGAGTTATGAAGATTTGAAGGTCTATGATACTAAGGTAATTCAACATGTAATTCCCATCAAGGATTATTAGAAACCTTTCAATCAAAAGTTGAGATGAATCAACCTTCTGTTGTTTCCATTGATTGAAAAAGAGGTAAGGAATTTTTTGATGCCAAGATTATTGTGTCCTTAATATTTTCCAAGTGGGTGGCTAACATTGTGCATGTTAGGAAGAAAAGTGGTGAGATAAGATTATGTGTAGAATTTCATAATCTAAATAGGGTGTCTCTCAAAGACACTTATCCACTTCCTAATATGGATTACATCCTGTAGAAGGTGTTAGGATATCAAAAGATGTCAATGCTTGACTTTTTTTCTGCATACAACCAGATTATGGTGCGCCATGATGATCAGGAGAAGACAACTTTTACAACACCTTGGGGTAATTTCATGTATGAAAAAATTCCTTTTGGGATTATGAATGTTGGAGAGACTTTCCAAAGGGCCATGAACATAGCCTTTGTTGATGAGAAGGATAAGTTTATTATGATTTACTTGGACGATATCACTGTGTTTTCAGATTCCAATGATCAACATCTCAGACATCTAAGAAAGGTTTTCCAGAAATGTAGAAAGTTTGGCATCTCGTTAAATACAAAAAAAATCAAAATTTGAAATGCAAGAAGGAAAATTGATTGGACACATCATTTAAAAATAAGGAATTAAAATAGACCCTGACAGAGTGGAATGAATTCTAAAGATCAACACTCCTAGGAGAAAGAAAGAGGTATAGTCTTTCCTAGGAAAGGTAAATTTTCTGAGGAGGTTCATTCCCAACTTGGCTGAGATCATAAAGAACCTCACAAATATTCTCAGAAAATGCAATGAAATAAAATGGACTCCTGAATCTAGGAAGTCGTTTGAAGATATTAAAGTGGCGCTGACCAAATCTCCAGTGTTATCCAACCCAAATTTTGCAAAGGATTTTATCTTATTTTCCTTTGCCTCAGAACACACCATTGCTGGCGTTTTGTTGCAAAAGGATGAGAAAAAATTTGAAAATCCCATAGATTATTTCAGAAGGACATTGAGAGACTCCCCACTAAGGTATGGCATCATGGAAAAACAAGCATGTGCCTTGGTGAAGGCCCTTAAAGAATTCATAACTTATATATTGCATACCCATGTCATTGCTCATGTGCCTACCAATTTTGTAAATGATATTTTGAATCAACCTGATCCTGAAGGGAGAAGGGAGAAATGGATCACATTAATGTTGGAGTATGAACTCAAAATCAAGCCTACAAATATGATTAAGTGTCAAGGGCTCGCAAAATTAATGGCACGGTCAAATTGTGATGTTTTTGGAATCAATTTTATTCTTGATTTGTCGAAAAATTCAGAAGAAGAAGTAGTCCCACATACATCTCAAAAGTTCATTGATTCTCCTTGGTACGTTGATGCTATTTATATGGTAAGAAATTTACAAGCGCCTCCCAAATTGAGAAAAACCAAAGCCAGATTTTTGAATTTGAAAGCAACTAAGTTTTGCATTCTGGACAATTCTTTGTATTGGAAAGATCCAGGTGGGATCTTACTAAATTGTTTGTTGGAGGAAGAAATGTTAAAGAGTTTCATAAAGTATACTGTGGGGGGCATCATTATTGGAATACCACTGTGCAAAAAATATTAAGGGAGAGATTCTATTAGCCCAATATTTTTTCCGATGTATACAAGGAAGTTTCCAACTGCCATGAATTTTAGATATTCGATGGGAAAAGAAAGCTACAACCCCTACCTTTAAAACCTATCTCTGTTGAAGCGCCGTTTATGCAATGGGGTCTTGATTTTATAGGAGAAATTCATATGCCATCTTCAGCTTAGCATAGGTGGATACTGACAGCCACATACTACTTCACCAAATGGATTGAAGCGATCCCCACAAGGCAAGCTAATAATACTGTCATCATTCAATTTTTAGAGAGTAATATCTTGTCTAGATTTGGTTATCCAGTCAATATCATCACTGGAAATGCAACAACATTCAAGTCTAACAAGATGAAGAAATTCTGCAGTGACTATAACATAACTCTAGGCCATTCCAAAACTTATTACCCATAGGGTAATGGATTGGTAGAGTCATCTAACAAAAGTTTGACCAGGATTATTAAGAATATTCTGCAGGAAAACAAGAAATCTTGGCACAAAAAGATTATCTATGTGTTATGGGATGACATAATCACCACTAAAAAGTTCATCTCCACATCACCTTTCCAGATTGTATATGGTACAGAGGTAGTTTTTCCCACCTCATTGGGATTTCCATTGAGGATACTGTTGCAAGAGAAAGAATCTTAACCAAATGACGCTCTAAGGAAAATAAACCAATTGGTCTATGCACAGAAAAGGAGATAACAGGTCTTCAATAAATCACAATTGCACCAAGACAAAATGAAAAGAATTTTCGACACACACCAAAGAAGAGGATTTCAAGGTGAATGATTTGGTACTAAAGTGGGACGCAAGAAATGATGATAGAGGGAAGCATGGGAAGTTTGATCATATTTGGATGGGGCCATTCAGAATTTCCACGTACCATGAGAACAATGCCTATTTGCTACAAGAGCTTAATGGAGATCTCACTGGTGGGGGGCCTGTAAATGGAAGGTTTCTCAAACATTATCGTGTTTAACAAATTTTTTCAGTCTTTTCATGTCATTATAAATAACCATTTTTTTTTTCAGAGAAAGTGTTTCGATTCAGTAGTTAGCAGAAAATTGAAGACCGAATTGAAGGCCCTAAGTTTATGCTGAGTTTAGTCATAACTATGTCAAGTAGGTTTGGAAACGACTTTGTTTCATCATTTTAGATTCTTTAAGTCAAATAAAAACCAATGGTCAAGCACTTGGTCTTCTTTTCTTTTCCACCTCACTGGGAGGATAACATCCGCATTGGATCCAGCTGTTAGCACCGTGTTTTTTGCAGTTAGAGTTAGTCCTAGATGAGTTGTAGTTCATGCATCAAAGCATGATAGGTCAGTGACCGAATAACGAATGGGTCAAAATCAACGAGTAGAGGGTGTGGCTCTTGGAGTCAGGAAAGGGCGTAATGATTAGTCATGTGCGATATGTAAAGGTCCCTTTCCCTAAATATCAAGTCTTGTCAAAAAAGGGGAATTTATGTGGTAGAGATTGATGCAAGTTGTTGGGATAAAAGTCACGTTGAAAGATATAACGAACAACATCACCTAATCATGAAGTCAGAAAGGTGAAAAATCACGTCACTCCTATCATTTGTACTTTTCCACTCTTATCATTTGTACTTTGCACACGTTAAATTGTACCTATCGCACGAGTTTGCTTTGCAAATATTCAACCTTATTTCAAACTTCTCATTGCCATCGATTTATCATCCTCTTGCATGATTCCATTCCTTATTCATTCAAGTATAAATACTGGTCACCTTGCATGCCTCTCCTTTACTTTTAGGATTTGTGAATTGTCCATGGTTTTTCCTACAAGCTCTGGAGCCCTTCACTGTGTGAAAGTTGATTGCCATTGGTCTTTTTGTAAGTCTGTCGATTTGATTATGCTGCGCCTCCTCCATTGTTTTTAGTCACTTCTTAAAGCCTTTGGAGGTCGATGCAAATTAGCGTTTTGGACAAATTATTTCTTCTCGTAGTCAACCTTTTCCTTTGGAATTTCCTCCTGTCGTGCTGACCTTCTCACTGCGACAAAATTTCCTCTCTCACAAAAAGTCTCCTAGTACGTTGCTACCGTGCCTAGTTCTTCCACTACGCCATAATTTTTTGTCGCAATTCCCTACTGCGACAAGTCTCCCGTTGTTGTTTTCCACCACGCCGAGTTTCCCCACTGCACCGAAATTTTCTTTCGTGCCTTACTGTCGTGCCATGAAATCCTATGGATGATTTTTGTTTTTCATGTAAAGATTCAGTTACTACCTTTCTTGTAGGTTCTGTGAAGTTGGTCATTCTTATTTTCCGCGCAGAGAGGGTGTTAGAAGTACTCATTACCATGCACATGAGATAAATATATAATAACATCATGGCAGTGTCCCAAAGCATAAGAAAGAAGGTGAGAAGTGGCAGGGCCATGAGGTATGAGCCTCAAGACCTGGAGTTAATAAATAAATACCTGACAATCAAGGCGTCTTTTGAAAAATCCGGATGTATGTGCTTCTGTGAAAAGATCAAAGGGCATAGTGCAAAGTTGGCTAAGCAATTCACCCTCAATTTTACTGGGGTCAGCATGAACATTGCAGGAATCACCTTCTGAGTGATGAAGGGAACTCTATTAGCTATGACGAAGATCCCTCTACACGGAGAAAAATGGTTTAAAGGCATGCCCTTAGAAATTTTGTGCTATAAAGAATTCATCAAGCCTGATTGTCTAAATAGGAAAATTGGAGCCGACATTCCAATCCAGTACCTCCGGGAGCCTTTCCAAAATATTATAAAGGTAATAAGAATATATTTCACCTGTGAAGGAAGATTTAACAGGGTGTACCCATATCACATCAAGTTGTTGATGCACTTCACAGGGAAAAAACCATTGAATCTACTTTTCTTCTTGTATCGAATCTTGGAAAAGATGGAAAACAATGTCCAAGCCGAGGCTGACCAACCAGGGAACAATTTATCCCATTTTTCATTAATGAATATGTTAGTGGATGAATAATTGAGACATTTGAACAATCACTGGGATTCATTTATGATTTAGGATGACATCCCGGAGACCCCAAAGGAGACATTCCTCTATCTGCGAGGGAAACAACATTCCATAGCACAGGGGAGAGAAAGGAAGATGTCATGGGAAAAGGAAAGGGGAAGGAAATATAAGAATCGTCATCCCACCATTCAACACCCTGGAAAAGAGGCAGGTGAAGGTTGACTAATAAAACTGAGGAGATCCAAGCTCCCAACAAACCGCGCACCAACTCTACTTCCAAGAGATTACTCATGTGCGTTGTTCAGCTAGATTCTGTTGAATGTGAAAGAAAGGGAATTGATGAAAGGCAGAGGACGTCATGTGATTAAAGCGTGAATGCTCAATAATTTTTGCAGCAGCTGAAGCGAGCGCAACATGCTATAGCTGAACTTTGTCAAGAAAACAAAGAGTTAAGAAGACAACTAGCAGGAAGGACTATTGAAACACCATTGTTACATAGTCGAGAAGGGAATGTAAAATGGCTCAAAAAACAACTCAGAGAGGCACAATATGTAATTATCCAGCTGTAGTAGGAACATAGGGTGTCAGAAGAAAGAATCACAAAGCATTTCAAGGAGTGTAGACCGACCATTGATAATGACTGTGCAACTCTCTCCAGTTCTCAAGAAAAATTTAAAGGAAACACGGTTTTGTGGAGACAGGTGAAGAGTCTAAGAAAACATAACTGGTCTCTTAGAAAAGCACTCAAATTTTTAAGGTTGTATGTGAGGCCAGAGGCATGATTAATACCACCCCATTTTGTCTTTTTGGATCATGGCATGGAATCCTTCTCCGTGCATATCTTATTTTCTTACAGTAACAAGAATTTTGACACAATACCTGTGTAGTGAATATTCGTTGCGTAGATGTTGTAAACTTACCTACTGAGGAGGGAATGTATAAATGAAACACATGCCAGTTTTGGAAGAGATGCATGGTCCCCCAACCGTTGCTGCCACCTAGATTTGCATGAGCGACCACAAAAGAACATCTGCTGCACTAACTCGCCATGTGCATGCTATAGCCAATGATCGTGCATCAACAACCAGAGCTTGTTATACAAAGGTGACAGATTTTCCAACAGTATGCTCGATTACTCGGGTACCCCTTGAAAGAAAATGTCGATTTATCACAACCTGATGACCGAATATTACTCATGACCGAATGATTGAGACAAATGTGTCAGTTATGTTATGATTGGGTGCAGTCAGGTTTCTATTTTTGGTACACTATATTGAAAAAGTTGTCCAAGGGGAAATTAACTGAATCCGAGATTCCAGGGGAAAGTAGTTCGAGGCATAGTATCCCAAGAGGACGCTATTTTTCTATATATTATATCTTTTTGATGTAAGCTAGGTTGGCAACATAGTGTAGACATAGGAATCTTGGATGTAATATTTGAATCTGATGGAAATAAAATGAAGAGGTACTGAAGCTTTGATTAAAAGATTCTGATGGTGGTGGTTTGATGTATTGTTATCCTATATTCTTGTTTACTTCTTTTTTCCTGCGAATTCATGTAAGTTTCCTTTGTTTAAATTGGAAATATTTAAGGAGTTTAAAAATCATCGCGTGGTGATTTAGACTCGGCCATTTAAACTCTGTGTTTTTCTTCCAAGTAAGTTAGAATTCATCTTTAATGGTGCTTTGATTTGCTTTATGTTTTCCTTTCTTCCACCATACACAACGACATTGAAACTGAAAGACCATATCCTATTTAGTCTTTATCCTCTCAAATATTCCCTTACCAGTCATTTATTTCTCTCGTTTTCAGGGGGTTGACTCCATAGCCCAAAGTACTACATTTTTCCTTGCCAATGAAACTAGAAAACGCTTTCTCAAACATATAAATCTAGCCGACAATCCAAGGTTACCCTCTATCAGAGACTAGGTCTTAGAGAGAGCCCTCTCTATATTGGAAAGGCTAGTTTATAGTCTTAAAGTTGGTTTGTAAGTTACGTTCGTAGGTCGTTTCTCTTCAACCCAACAATTTACCAAGTGTTAACATCTTGGTGCTGCTGCCAGGGATGAAATTGAAAACTTTCCTTGGGAAAATGACTAAAGATGTAGATTTGATTCTTGAGGGTAACAATGGATGGGACACCTATATTGGATGAAAATTATTTTATCCTGGCGAATTCATTGAATAATATTAATAACGTAGAGTAGTCCAAATCAGAAATCCTGGTTCCTAAGAAAGTTTACACTAGAGTGAACCCTGATCCAGAGCCTGCAACATCTGTGTTTGATCCTGAAAAAATTCTCCACAAAGGAAAGGAAAGGATAACAGGCCATGTATGTTACCTAGATAGGAACCTATATTTACCTAAAGATGGGGTAAAAACCATTGACGACCTTGAATTCAATTTACTATTTGAAAAAACTTTGTTCAAGTCTAGATTAGACTCCTATTTGAATGAAATCATTTTCGATGAGAAAAATTTCCAAGCTTTGATACTGGCCAACCCCCTGTAGACTATTGTAATCCCCACTCATACCATCCATCCAGTGGAAATCCCTCGTAGAGTCACAGCCGCCAGGTTCGCCCCTCTTGCCTTGCTGACCCAATTACATGATTTGCCTCAAAATTATAATCAGAGAATTAAATTATACGATGTTGAAGGGAATGCTTCATATAAAAAACACTTAGATTGGTTTAATGAATTTGTTGACCTAGAAGAGGTAGATTATGAGGATGCAAAAATGAGATTGTTTTCGTAGAGTCTCTTAGGGGAGCTTAGAAAATGGTTCAAATCTCTTCCAACAACTAGTATCCCTGATTTTTCAGCTTTTGAAACACTTTTTCTTGCCAGGTGGGGTGATAAAAAGAATCCTCTTCAGTTACTAACTCAGTACAATAACATGAAAAGATCACCAAATGAAACAGTGCAAGAGTTCTTGACCAGATTCATGAAAATTTATAATTCAATTCCGACAGAAGTCAAACCTCCTCTCGGAGTTGCCTAGCTTCAATATGCTGATTCTTTTGACTGTGAATTTTCCTTGATGTTAAGAGAAAGATGATCTAATACATTAGATGATATGATGAGTGACGCGATTGAAGTAGAAGTAAATCTAATGGCATCAGGGAAGATCAAACATAATCTTGATAGAAGTGGGAAGAAGGCCCAAGGGGAAGCACAACCCTCTACGTCTCAATCATCAGATGATAAATTTGACTTGATGATGAAGACTATGGAAATACTCATGGAAAGGATGTTCGTGGAAAACAAGTTTGGCACTAGGGAGAAAATTGATTTTCAGCGCATAAATCAAAATTTTAGAAGAGCCCCAGTTCCACAGATTATGCAAAGAGATCAAAGAGATCAAGGTGATCAACAGATAAAAACTCCTTTCCAAAAAAACTATGCAAACAAAGATTTTGATCAAATAATCCAAGACCAAATGCATTGTTGCAACGATACAGAAACACACGTGTTCTTAACAAAAGGAGAGCATGATCAATTTATGGATGCGAATGATGAGTTTATGTAGGAGAATGATGATATGTTATCATTGGAAACATAAGAGTTTAGGAAAGGATACCACAATGCTATCATGTGGTTTCAGAAGTAGTATAACCTCATAAGTAAAAAGGCACCTGTAGATCTTCCAAGGGTGAATCCTACAAAGGAACTTCAGACAAATTCCCCTTCCTCAAGCCAACCAAAGAAATACAATTCAACAAGGGATGTAATGGATAAAGTAAAATCAAAGGAAGAACCCCCAAATAAAACACCTGGAACAAGAAAGGAAACGGTCATCAAAGAGGTAGAAAAATATCTATCTCCTTTTAATTTTGAAAGCGAAATGGCTAAAATCAAAATCTATGTTTCATTTAATGAGCTGATCAAGAATGGAGAATATAGAAATCAGATCATTAAAATGCTAAATATGGAAGAAGCCCCTGAAACCTTGAACATACAAGATGACCACCCTTCCATCTTGTTTGGCCCATGTGTGGAAGAGAGTGGTGATGCCGATGATGTTCCTCCTTTCTATGTTAGCCTTAAAATTCATGACATGACCTTACATAATATCATGTTAGATCCAGACGCATCACATAATCTAATTCTCAAGGTGGTCATGGATGAGTTAGGCCTAGACATTACAAGACCTTATAAGGGTATTTTCTCTTTTGACTCAAGGAAGGTGAAATGCTTAGGTTTGATCAAAGATTTGGTTGTATCATTGTCTCAAATCCCATCAAAAAATTTGGACATGGAAGTGGTGGTTGTCGACATCCCTCCAAAATTTGGCATGTTGTTATCTAGATCCTGGGCTGCAAAATAAAGAGAACCTTGCAAATGGACATGTTGTATGCTACTATCCCTGTTTTTGGCCAAGAATGAAGGTTATACAAAGAAGTGCTTCTCAAGTACATGGTGAGTAGAAAAACTCAACCAAAAAATCATCCTATTTACTCTGTTGACACCGAAGTTGCCTCTATTTTTTATAATAGCTTGATTTTTGAAGAGGGGAAACCAACAACTGTCATGGATGTCAAAGTCATTCCTCTATCTGTGAGGGAAACAACATTCCATAGCGCAAGGGAGAGAAAGGAATATATCAAAGGAAAAGGAAAGGGAAATGAAATAGAAGACTCGTCATCCCACCATCCAACCCCCCGGAAAAGAGGCAGGCCAATGTTCACTAATAAAAATGAGGAGATCCAAGCTCCCAACAAACCGCGCACCAAATCTGCTACCAAGATATTACTCATGCACATCATTCGGTTAGATCTCGTTGAGTGTGCAAGAAAGGGAATTGATGAAAGGAAGTGGAAGTCAGGTGATGAAAGCGTGAATGCTCAGAAATTGTCGCAGTAGCTAAAGCGAGCACAACATGCTATTGCTGAACTTTATCAAGAAAACAGAGAGTTAAGAGGACAACTGGCAGAAAGGACTATTGAAATTCCATCATCACAGAGTCGAGAAGGGAATGTAAATTGGCTCAAAAAAAAACTCAGAGAGGCACAAGACGTAATTATCTAGCTACAGGAGGAACATAGGGTGTCAGAAGAAAGAATCACAAAGAATTTCAATGAGTGCATAACGACCATTGATAACGCCTGTGTAGCTCTCACTAGGGCTCAAGAAAAACTGAAAGGAAACACGGTTTTGTGGAGACAGGGGAAGATTTTTAGAAAACGTAACTGGTCTCTTAGAAAAGCACTCAAATTTTTAAGGTTGCATGTGAGGCCAGAGGCATGAGTTAGACAACCCCATTTTGACTTTTTGGATCATGGCATGGAATCCTTCTCCGCGCATACCTATTTTCTTATGGTAACAAGAAGTTTGACGCGATACCTATGTAGTGAATATTCATCGTGCAGATGTTGTAAACTTACCTACTAAGGAGGGCATGTATAAATGAAATGCATGCCAGTTTTGGAAGAGATGCATGGTCCCCCAACCGTTGCTTCCACATGGAGTTACATGAGCAGCTGCAAAAGAATGTCTACTACACCAACTCACCACGTGCATGCTATAGCCAGTGATCATGCATCAACAACCAGAGTCCATTATACAAAGGTGACAAAGTTTCCAGCAGTACACTCGATTACTTGGGCACCCCTTGAAAGAAAATGTTGATTTATCACAACCTAATGACTGAATATTACTCATGACTGAATGATTGAGACAAATGTGTCGATTATGTTATGATTGGGTGCAGTCGGATTTCTATTTTGGTAAACTCTATTGAAAAGGTTGTCCAAGGGGAAAGTAACTGAATCCGAAATTCTAGGGGAAAGTAGTTTGAGGCATAACATCCCAAGAGGACATTAGTTTTCTATATATTATATCTTTTTGATGTAACCCGGGTTGGAAACATAGTGTAGACAGAAGACTCGTGGATGTAATATTTGAATCTGATGGAAATATAATGCAGAGGTCTTGAATCTTTGATGAAAATATTCTAATGGTGGTGGTTTGATGTATTGTTATCCTATCTTCGTATGTACTTCTTGTTTCCTGCAAATTCATGTATGTTTCCTTTGTTTAAATTGGAAATATTTAAGGAGTTTTAAATTCTCCTTGCGGTGCTTTAGACTCAGCCATTTAAACTCTGTGTTTTTCTTCCAAGTAAGTTAGAATTCATCTTTGATGGTGCTTTGATTTGCTTTATGTTTTCCTTTCTTCCGCCATACACAACGACATTGAAACTAAAAGACCATTTCCTATTTAGCCTTTTTCCTCTCAAAGATTCCCTTACCAGTCATAGATTTCTCATGTTTTGAGGGGATTGACTCCATAGCCCAAAGTACTATATTTTTCCTTTCTAGTGAAACCAGAAAATTCTTTCTCAAACATATAAATCTAGCCGACAATCCAAAGTTATCATCTATCAAAAACTAGGTCTCAGAGAGAGCCCTCTCTAGATTGGAAATTCTAGTTTCCAGTCTTAAAGTTGGTTTGTAGGTTACCTTGGTAGGTCGTTTCTCTTCATCCCAACAATTTACCAAGTTCTAACAATTTTTTACCTGTAGAATGTCAAATACCCTCTTAGCAATGTAATTTTGTTGAAAAGTGCACACGTTTTTGTTGTAATTTATTTGGATGTACACATAGCCTTGCCTTTTGATAGGTTTTCTTCACAACAACCATTCCCTAATCTCAATTAGGGGAACTCGCTTCCATCCACTTTTTGGCCAAAGTACCTAAAATAATTGACAATTCATATTTCAAAGCAATCATAGATGACACAGAGCTATAGAAATAATGCAGATTATGATCCCAACTAATATCATAAACATTAATGTTGGAAAAATAATTTTTATATTGTTATGTAGAACAATTTGGCTTCATAGACCTAGAATATATATTTATATTAGGAATAAAGGAAATATATCAAAGTTGGGAAAAAACCCCGAGAAACCCATAAAAGAAATATGCCCAATTAGACAAAACCATATGAAACAGATAAATAAAGTCATGATTATTTCTTTATTAAACAAATCAAAATTTAATAATTTTATACAACATTAGAATCCCAATAAAAAAGAAATAATTTTACATATTGCATTGTTGAAAGCAAGGAACATATATTTCCTTCATTTCTTGCTGACCAACGTTTTATCTTGCTATCAAGTGCTTCTGGGATTTTTTGCAAACCAACATTGCACTTTTTTATATGTTATCAAATACGAGAAATTGTAACGGAATTTTTTTATGCCATGTTATGACATAAAGAAAGAAGTGTTGTATAGTTGAAAATAAACCCTTAACATACAATTTTCTCTTCTTTTTCTCACTATGCTTCTTTTCAACCACTATTTTTTACTGCATATACAAGAAACAAAAAGGTAAGAGATGTCATTACAAAAAGTTATCAAAATAGATATACCATCTATTTACTAACTCAATGAAAGAAAATTTTCCCATAAATGTCAGTTCCTTTGGCATTACAAGAAATTTCCACAGATTTCAGGGTAGTCGCAACACTAGATATTCTCATGCAAAGGGATAGTCAAGGATACCACTAAAATAGATAATTCAAGGATAACACTAAAATATATATAGTAAGCCATCAAATGTAGAATAATGTTGAGTTTGTGTCCTGATGTAAATCTATAAGTTTTACAATGATAGTCTCATCGATACACTTGATTCAGTCAAGGAGAAAATAAGATACAACGAATTTGAAGTTAGGAAATATGGTAATGCTATTAGATACCTTGTATTATATTCAAAGGATAATGAACATTACTACCTAAAGCCCCTGATTGATAGCTAGTTCAGTGTTTTATATATGTTGTATCACTCCATAATAATAAATTTATATAATTTAGAAAATCAAGTGTGCTATTGCTATACATGAGGATCCAAAATTGCTAGACATGAGGACACCTCCAAAAGCACTGATGTCATAGATGTAGGAATTGACAAGGGATTCTCCTCCACCAACAGGTTCTATGCTATTTTGTTAATTTTTTTATCTGATTGAAGAATCAGAAATTTTTGGCCTACATTTCGTAATGAAAGTTGGAAGGCATAGATGGAAGCATGAGTTTCTGGAAGGCATACATAGCATCATGAGTTCCTTGGAGAAAAATGGATCTGTAGGAGTGAATAGGGAAGAAGAGGGAAACTTCAGATTTAAGTAGGAGCGAACATGGAAGAAGAGCGAAACTTCAACTTTGAGCCTTGAAGTAGTGAAAACACATCTCTGAGCCTTGCATGGGATTAAGTTAGTGAAAACTCATCTCTGATCCCTATTGATGGTCTATTGATGGATTTGTAGATGAATTTTCGTTCTTTTGTGATGCAGGTAGGAAAGTAGGAGAAGAACAATGTCCCTTCGCCTGGAGCATGGAGTTAGAGAACGATGTATTTCATGAAGAAAGGTGGCAGTTGAATGAAGTTAGTGTGACAACACCCTTGCCTGGACTACAATTCCTAATTTCCAAAGAAGATTTTTAATATGGACTATAGTGTATGACAGATCTGTCAAATAATTAAGTGTAGATTTGTGAGATAATTAAGTGCACAACCAATCAAAAATTCATATTTTTAAAATGATTTTTCAATTCTTACAAATAGAGAAAAAAAGGGAATACACTAGGAGAATAAAGTCTCATCACCAAGCATGGAACCAATCATAAATTCTGTTAATGAATAGAAAAACAATTTTGTTTTTAACCATAAATTTACTTAATATTAATTTTTTTGAAAACTTTGGGCATGTTTCTAAATGGAAATGAATTAATACACAATGAATCTTGAAAAATTTGGACATGTTTGAAAATGAAAATGAATTAATACACGATCAATGTAGTTTGACTACATGACCGAAAGCTAGAGTCCCTGCAGAGGCAGGGACTAATAAGAAAATAGAAAAAAAGTTGCATAAGAATTAACCTCCTTTATTTGCAGCACACAATGATAAAGGTTAGACTCGACCACCAATATTTGGGAGGTTCCGAGGAAGGATATACCTATGCTATGCTTGGACCTTATTTTTTCCTTCGGTACATGACCTTTCAGCTAAATTTTCTTTCACTTGAACATTTATGAGCTTATGCAACTTGCCCAACTCTTTTGGAAATCATCTAGAAACCCCCTACTGTCTATCAAAATCCTAAAATGAGCTAGAAGTTAGTCGATAAATTCCAATGATTGAAATACGAGGTTAAAAATGATTACAATGCATGAAGATATTGCAAGTTACCCAAACTACTTGGAATTAGTCTTGCCAAGCCTATATATATATATTGAAAAACATTGATCTCAAGTGTACTGTGTCTCTGCTCTGTCATGTTAGTCTGATCCTACTCTGGTAATTTGGTATCAGAGCCATGTGTCTAACTGCATGCTCATCATGCCTATTTTGTAATCAGTGATTCCAGTTGATTAATACAAATAAGTTTGTTCTGAAGTGATACTACTTTGATACGAGCCTTGCGTCTGGAGTATATGATTGCGAGAAGTGCAAATGCGAGAAGTGATCTACTTGATTGTGGTCTCCAACAGTTGTTGTAGGACACGTAAGTCAGCCGTTAAAGCCGAAGAAAGGCGTGGAGTGCTACAAAGTCCTTTTCCCATAGTAAGTCGGATCTTACCTCTCAATATATTTACTTGCCTGCAATATTTTAAGTATACTGTCAGAAGTTGCAGTAGTTGATAATGGCTTCACAGAACAACAAATCTTCTTTTGATCTATCAGCTGAAGTAAAATATAAGCCTTCTAAGTGGTATAAACATTTTCTAAGCCAGTCTTCTCCATCTAAGTCTCTCTATAATACTAGATTGGTTGCTCAAGAATATGAGCCTGATATAAACTGGAGGATGCCTGAGATAGAACCCTCAAAAATTTATGACTTACCAATGTTTAAGTTTCGTGCATCCACTCTTATTAGATATTGCTCTCATAATGTGCCTCTCTCTCTCGGTCAATCTGTTTATCAAATCCCACTCATCCAACAAGATGATATAGATTGGGGTTTAGAGCATGGGTATCAATATGTCCATCTTGGATTCATACAGTTTGGAATTAATCCGATAGTTCGACCTGGTTTAGATACATTTGTACTAAACTGCATAATTGACTCGCGGCATAATACTTTCTCTGATGCATTAATATTTGGATTCCAATCTCCTTTGCACAATGGCCCAGTCTGGTCGTCAGCCTTACCAAGATTTCAAGTTTCTCTGACTGACCCTTACATCTCTACTTTACTTCAAGCCTATGTATAGTTTTCTGGTTTCAATATGGCTGAAGCTTCTAATATTGCTCAACTACATACAACTACCTGTCTTCATTTTGTTTCTACAACAATGCCAGAACTAAATCCAAAGTTACTTCAACGTGCTACCTCTGAAAGCGTGGTGGTTGGACCAAGCAATGTTTCTCCTCTTACATTAGGTTTTGCAAAACTTTCTGCTGTTGAAGAATGGTCTGCAGAATACGAACCCATTTCCTCTAGAATATCGCCTTCCATGGCCCAAGAATTAAAAATGGAACATAATTCCTCTGGAAGAAATGTATTAAGGATAGGAAGATCACATAGTACTAAAATCCAAGATTTAGAATTGTCTTCTCTATCAGCTAGTAGCTCTGAATCAAATCAAAGACGGTCTTCTTTCTCTGCCAGATCTTCATCTTCTTCCTCTTTCTCTAAAGCACCTGTATATAAACCAATTCTAAACAAATCTTCTTTAGATGACCATTTGTTGTTACATCAGAAAGGTTATGAGAATTGTTATTTTTTCCAAAAGCAAATTCCAACACAAAAACAATCTCCTAAAATTTCTGAAAACCAAAAATATCTCATATTCCTTCTGCTCCAAAGAATTTTCGGACATTGCAATCCAAAACAGAACATACTGGCCAACATGCCAACTGTCCTGAATGTCTTGATCTAGCAATCCCTCAGATCAAAATGATGAATACCCCTTTACCCAGAAGTGATAGGGATAAAAATTCTATACTTCCTCAAAGGAATCTTGGACCAGGAAATCATACTCCTACGTTCAAGAACAATCTTGTAGCTGACCTAGATTTCATCCAGTATAGGAAAACAAAAGCAAAAAAATCTCAGGATATAGTGAGATTGCAAAATTATGCAAACTACCAATCAGTCTGTCTTGCCCAGAATATTGATGACATAGCACAAGATGTACTACAGACAAAAATCCATATGAATGGTTTGCATTCATAGATAGATTCTTTAGAAAATAATCAAGAACATCTGAAGTCCCAACTTGTACAGATTCTTGAAAAATTAGATACCATTAAGACTGCTATTCAGATTTTGAAAGATTCTTTTGAATAAGAAAAATAAACTCCTTCTCCTATTAAATTTGATGATATTGAAAGAAATGCTTCTTTTAGTTGGTTTGGTAATTCGAGTTCTAAGGATGAACAATTAGAGAAATAAATGTTCAATAAAGAAACAAAAAATGAACCATATGAGTCTAAGCAAATGAATGGTCTAGACGATAGATTGGTTATTTCTGTAAATCTTAAGGTCCAAGGATATATGCAGTATACATTAGATGCACAACTTGATACAAGTGCCATGAATTCCTGTGCAAAGAACGGAGCCATACCAGCTTACTATTGGCAACAAATTGATATCTCTTTTAGAGATGTCAATAATTCTGAAATCAAGATTAAGTACATTGCCCCAGACTTTCCTATATTGATTCAAGAAGCCAAAGTAGCAGTTACACTCTATTGATATGATACTGGTGCAGATATATTACTAGGACAAGATTTTGTAAATAAATGTTTGCCTTTTGTTATAGGTAGTGACTTTGTACAGCTTACAGTTTTGGGAAAAGAAATTAAGGTACCCAACAAATCTTGTTATGAAACAAGAATAACAGTTAAGCAAACTTTCCAGCAAGATGAAAAATATGCAAGTAGTCTAATTCATATTCAAAAAATCATTGGTCATACTGAAAAACATGGTAATGAAATGATAAAGGATATCAAGGATAAAATAGAAAAGGATTGTACATCAGAATATCCCAATGATTTTTGGACCAGAGAAAAGTATTTTGTCATCTTTCCTTATAAATAAAATTACACCCCAAAGCCGCAAAAAGCTTTTGCAAACCACATGTCTCCAACCAAATGTGAGTATTGCCAGAAAGAAATTACAGAGCTCCTAGAAATAAAATTGATAGAAATCAGTAGAAGCCCTTGAGCTTGTCCTGCTTTTTATGTCAATAAGAACAATGAGAAAAAGTGAGGAAATCCCAGAATGGTAATCAATTACAGAGCCTTGAATGATGCTCTGCTTCCAATTAGGTTTCCCTTACCATCAAAAGAATTGTTGTTTTCTAAAATTGGGAAGTGTAATGTATTAAGAAAATTTGATTTAAAAAATGGTTTCTGGCAGATTGGTATAATTCCCAAAGACAGATACAAGACAAATTTTGTTGTCCCAAATGGATAGTACCAGTGGAAAGTGATGCCTTTTGGTTTGAAGAATGCTCCATCAGAATTTCAGAAGAGAATGGATGACATCTTCAAACATCTCAATTTTGTCATTATATATATTGATGATTTGCTTGTTTGTTCTATAGATTGTAGATCTCATGTACAACATGTCAAAGTTGTTTATGAACTCCTATTTAAACATGGTTTTGTGCTTAGTCATTCAAAGCTTTGTTGGGAAAAAATTAAAATCGAATACCTCGGCTTGATCTTGTCTAAAGGTGAAGTGGAATTACAAGATCATGTTTTAAAAAAACTTACTGAATTCCCTGATGAAATCTTAGATCAGAAACAACTACAGAGGTTCCTTGGTTGTTTGAACTACATCTGGAAATTTTATGAGAATCAAGCTAAGGATGTTAGAATACTTCAGAAAATATTAAGCAAAGTTTTGCCATGGAATTACAAGATGACACAAGTTGTACAAATCATAAAGCAAAAGATCCAGAATTTACCTTGGCTACATCTTCCAGATATGGATTTCTAGCTTGTACTTGAAACTGATGCCTCAAATGACACTTGGGAAACAGTCTTATTATAGAAGAATGGTCCTAAGTTGGAAGAAGTGTGTATATACACTTCAGGTTTCTTTAGTGATACAGAATCAAGATACCCTTCATCACACAAAGAGATTCTTGCTGTCAAGAATGGAATTAAAAAATTCAAACTATTCTTAAAACCTGTACATTTTATTGTAAGAACAGATCTGAAACATATGAAGGGCATGTTATCTAATCAACGTCTGTTGGAACAGGGAAACAACATAATTTTTCAATGGAGTCTTTGGCTTGACGGATTTGATTTCGAAATCCATTATAAACCTGGTAAAAATAATTGTGTTGTTGATCTTCTTACCAGAGAAGTTGCTCCCCATACAAAGAAAGACAAGACCATTAAATGGCTTCATCCTCCTTGAGCATAAGGGATGTTCCTCCACCTGGATTCAAATGGATCCTTGTGTGTGAAAATTGTAAATATTGTTACTGCTTTAATTGCTTAAGTTGTAGCATTAGGTCCAGTCCAACTTGTATAAATATTCTGAATAAATGGGTACAGACATGTAACCATTATGTTTCCTATTTCGATTACTTTAGAATGAGACATAATATGGAAAGAGGATCAATCACAGGAAGACCAATGCAAGGAAATATATATATCTTGCCTTATACACCTTGTATTACATATGAAGATTATTGTAAGGTAATGTTGCAGGTGAAATATGATGGTTCATGTTGGATAATCTTTGAATGCTCAACATTCAAAGAATCCCAGATCTGGTGGTCTGGATGGTTATATATTCTATTCTGGACTTACTGTCCCAGAGATATTATCTTCTTTGGAAGCAGTAAGGATGCTTTCAAACACTGGTTTAGAGCAGAAATTGAGGAAGCTTCTCATTACAAAGGATGGTTCGTTTTCAACTTATCATTCCATGGAAGTGAGTTAAATTTTGAAAATTTTGAGCCACCTCAACCTCAAACATATAAATTTACCAGTGAATACTATGGCGACTTATGTGTTCCAGAAGACGAGCTTATTCCAGCCATGCAAGGATCTCCTTTTTATAAGTGCTTTAGTGGGCTACCACCATTTTCTCATGAACATAGCTCTCCACCAAGCAGTCACTTCGATTACGGCAGTGATGGATCATTTGATTCTATTGCTGAATATAATATAATCAATCCTATGGAAGCATGATGGGTCTAGTGGTCACTATTTTGTAATAATGATGAATTGATTCCTTTCATGTCTAACGGGCCGACAGTGGTGTCCCGTTAATTCCGTGGGTTCCTGTAGAACTCCACTGTGTATTCATGTGATTCAAGTATTCATGTTATTAGATTTGTGAATATTTACTTTTTATCTGTCATTCCGTAAAATTTGGTATGGGTCCCCATATGGCCGAGCCTCTAAGGGATGAGATAACAGCTGTAGTCCACAGCTTCCCCATGCACTTGAAAGGAATCTTGTTTTACAGGTAGCTGCCAGTTTATGTTTACCGACAACCTGTTAAAATAAGTATAAATAAGCCTCTTCTCCTCTCATTTAGACATTTGGAAATCTAGTGATTGAAGAGAGTTTTTGTCGGAGTCTTAGAAGTTTATAGTGTGTCCGAGCAGTGTGTATCCTCTTCACTCACCTTCGGGAACTTGTGAATGAAAAATACTGATCTCAAGTGTACTGTGTCTCTTCTCTGTCATGTTAGTCTGATCCTACTCTGGTAATTTGTGGTATCCTAGTAGTATCCTACATTGCCCCAGAATTTCCTATATTGATTCAAGAAGCCAAAGTAACAGTTACACTCTATTGCTATGATACTGGTGCAGATATATTACTAGGACAAGATTTTGTAAATAAATGTTTTCCTTTTGTTATAGGTAGTGACTTTGTATAGCTTATAATTTTGGGAAAATAAATTAAGGTACCCAACAAATCTTGTTATGAAACAAGAATAACAGTTAAGCAAACTTTCCAGCAAGTTGAAAAATATGCAAGCAGTTTAATTCATATTCAGAAAATCATTGGTCATACTAAAAAACATGGTAATGAAATGATAAAGGATATCAAGGATAAAATAGAAAAGGATTGTACATCAGAATACCCCAATGATTTTTGGACCAGCGAAAAGTATTTTGTCAGCTTGTCTTATAAAGAAAATTACACCCCAAAGCTGCAAAAAGCTTCTGCAAACCACATGTCTCCAATCGAATGTGAGTATTGCCAAAAAGAAATTATAGAGCTCCTAGAAAGAAAATTGATAGAAATCAGTGGAAGCCCTTGGGCTTGTCCTTCTTTTTATGTCAATAAGCACAGTGAGAAAAAGTGAGGAAAACCCAGAATGGTAATCAATTATAGAGCCTTGAATGATGCTCTGCTTCCAATTAGGTTTCCCTTACCATCAAAAGAATTGTTGTTTTCTAAAATTGGGAAGTGTAATGTATTCAAAAAATTTGATTTAAAAAGTGGTTTCTGGCAGATTGGTATAATTCCCAAAGACAGATACAAGACAGTTTTTGTTGTTCCAAATGGCCAGTACCAGTGGAAAGTGATGCATTTTGTTTTGAAGAATGCTCCATCAGAATTCCAGAAGAGAATGGATGACATCTTCAAACATCTCAATTTTGTCATTGTATATATTGATGATTTGCTTGTTTGTTCTATAGATTGTAGATCTCATGTACAACATCTCAAACTTGTTTATGACCTCCTATTTAAACATGGTTTGGTGCTCAGTCATTCAAATCTTTGTTGGGCACAAACAAAAATCGAATACCTTGGCTTGATCTTGTCTAAAGGTGAAGTGGAATTACAAGATCATGTTTTAAAAAAACTTACTGAATTCCCAGATGAAATCTTAGATCAGAAACAACTACAGAGGTTCTTTGGTTGTTTGAACTACATCCGAAAATTTAATGAGAATCAAGCTAAGGATGTTAGAATACTTCAGAAAAGTTTAAGCAAAGTTTTTCCATGGAATTACAAGATGACACAATCTGTTCAAATCATAAAGAAAAAGATCCAGAATTTACCTAGGCTACATCTTCCAGATATGGCTTTCCATCTTATACTTGAAACTAATGCCTCAAATGACACTTGGGCAGCAGTCTTATTACAGAAGAATGGTCCTAAGTTGGAACAAGTGTGTATATACACTTCAAGTTTCTTTAGTGATACATAATCAAGATACCCTTCATCACATAAAGAGATTCTTGCTGTCAAGAATGGAATTAAAAAATTCAGACTATTCTTAAAACCTATACATTTTATTGTAAGAACATATCTGAAACATATGAAGGGCATGTTATCTAATCGACGTCTGTTGGAACAGGGAAACAACAGAATTTTGAGATGGAGTATTTGGCTTGACGGATTTGATTTCAAAATCCATTATAAACCTGATAAAAATAATTGTGTTGTTGATCTTCTTACCAGAGAAGTTGCTCTTCATATAAAGAAAGACAATACCATTAAATGGATTCATCCTCCTTGAGCATAAGGGATTTTCCTCTTCCTGGATTCAAATGGATCCTTGTGTGTAAAAATTGTAAATATTGTTACTGCTTTAATTGCTTAAGTTGTAGCATTAGGTCCAGTCCAACTTGTATAAAAATTCTGAATAAATGGGTACAGACATGTAACCATTATGTTTCCTATTTCGATTACTTTAGAATGAGCCATAATATGGAAAGAGGATCAATCACAAGAGGACCAATGCAAGGACAGATATATATCTTGCTTTATACACCTTGTATTACATATGAAGATTATTGCAAGGTAATGTTGTAGGTGAAAGATGATGGTTCCTGTTGGATAATCTTTGAATGCTCAACGTTCAAAGAATCCCAGATCTGGTGGTCTGGATGGTTATATATTCTATTCCGGACTTACTGTCATAAAGATATTATCTTCTTTGGAAGCAGTACGGATGCTTTCAAACATTGGTTTAGATCATAATTTGAAGAAGATTCTCATTACGAAGGATGGTTCGTTTTCAACTTATCATTCCAGGGAAGTGAGTTAAATTTTGAAAAGTTTGAGCCACCTCAGCCTCAAACATATAAAGTTACTAGTGAATACTATGGTGACTTATGTGTTCCAGAAGACGAGCTTATTCCAGCCATGCAAGGATCTCCTTTTTATAAGTGCTTTAGTGGGCTACCACCATTTTCTCATGTACATAGCTCTCCACCAAGCAGTCACTTCGATTATGGCAGTGATGGATCATTTGATTCTATTGTTGAATATAATATAATCAATCGTATGGAATCATGATGGGCCTAGTGGTCACTATTTTGTAATAATGATGAATTGATTCCTTTCATGTCTAACGGGTTGACAATGGTGTCCCGTCAGTTTCGTGGGTTCCTGTAGAACTCCACTGTTTATTCATCTGATTCAAGTATTCGTGTTATTAGATTTGTGAATATTTACTTTTTATCTGTCATTCCATAAAAGTCGGTATGGGTCCCCATATGGCCGAGCCTCTAAGGGATGAGATAACAACTATAGTCCACAGTTGCCCCATCCACTTGAAAGGAATCTTGTTTTACAGGCAGTTGCCAGTTTATGTTTACCGCAACCTGTTAAAATAAGTATAAATAAGCCTCGTCTCCTCTCATTTAGACATTCAGAAATCTAGTGATTGAAGAGAGAGTTTCTGTCAGAGTCTTAGAAGTTTATAGTGTGTCTGAGCAGTGTGTATCCTCTTCACTCACCTTCGGGAACTTGTGAATGAAAAACACTGATCTCAAGTGTACTGTGTCTCTGCTCTATCATGTTACTCTGATCCTACTCTGGTAATTTGGTATCAGAGCAGAGACACAATACACTTGAGATCAGTGTTTTTCATTCACAAGTTCCTGAAGGCGAGTGAAGAGGATACACACTGCTCGGACACACTATAAACTTGTAAGACTCCGACATAAACTCTCTCTTCAATCACTAGATTTCTGAATGTCTAAATGAGAGGAGAAGAGGCTTATTTATACTTATTTTAATAGGTTGTCGGTAAAAATAAACTGACAGCTGCCTATAAAACAAGATTCCTTTCAAGTGGATGGGGATGTTACACATCAAAATTACTCAACTGGATGAGTGTCGCATATTCCTCTCAATTGTCACAAGTGTCGCAACTTCCTTACAACTTTCGCAAGTGTCGCAAGTTGGTCACAAGTGTCGCAAATGTTGTTGAATCATACTGCCATGATGATGACACTAAGGAGGCACTTGAAACATCTTATATACTTGGTTTGAAGAAGGAGAACTGGTTCACTAGAGTCAAACATCTCTTAACACCTGAAAAGAGCTTCCAATCAAGAGTTTTGAGGGTGAACACTCCCCTGAAACAGCCTTAGGAGCGTTGGCGCTCCCCTATAAGGCCTCAGGGAGAATTATAACGCTTCCTTACCCCTCTGCAGGAGCGCTGCCCTCTTTTGAAGCACTGGAACTCCCCTTAAGCCTCTCTGGGAGCGTTCTAGCACTCTGATGCCCCTTTTGAAGGAGTGCTCCCTAATCTGGGTCAGTTGTTAGCCCGGTGAGGAGAATAAGGAAATGATCTTTCGAGATTAGGAGGAAGTTGTACTCGAATTTTTGGTTTCATCAATAGATCCCTGATCTAAGGAGGAGGTTCCCAACTTTTTCTAAACATAAATCAAGGGGTTAAGCTCCTCCCAACCTATATAAGTAGGCTCTATGATGGTGGAAAGGGGAAGAATTGCTAGTATGAAACCTATGGTCTCATAGGAAACACACAGTCAGCCAAAGGAGAAGTGATCAATGAAGCTGTTTTCAACCAGGTTGTGGATCTTTCGAGCAAGGGGTAGACGAAGGGGACTTGACGAAGCTGTCGCATTCGTATCTACTATTGTAAGCACTGCTGTCATTATTCTCATTAATATGACACGCTTGGCCTGTTTCTTTCTAGTTTGTGTCTGATGTTACATGAACTTATCATCAAATGATAGATCTATTTTCAAGCTAATATCAATAGAGTAGGAAGTGGTCTTATCTTGTTTGCCTGCAGAACTTAGTGAGGAGCAAAAGGATTGGAGTGCAACTCGGAGCGTGCAGGGACAAACGTCGATTAAGAGGTACTTCTATTATCCTTCCTTCTCATGTATTAGTTTAGATAGATTTGAAAGGAAGTCAGTGTCCACGTTAAGCATTTTTCTGTCTAGGGTTAAGGTCAAGCCTTAGAGGCGATCTACCTGTCCGCAGGGAGATTTTCCTACAACAGAAATTGGCGACTCCACTGGGGAATCTAGCCTCGAATCGAAACCTCTTGTTTCGATTTATCCTCATTGACCTAGTTCTGTCCCTTGATTGTTTCAGACCTGGTTCACTACTCTTTTGATTGGTTTCATGAGCTGATTGGCTCCCTACCTTATCACACTCAGCATAATTGTCAAAGTTGGATTGCAATTTTTTTATTTTTTCGACATTTTTTGGAGTTTCAGACCCTGGCGCCTCTGTCCTAGTGTTAACAGAGCACCAGTGCTTCTAATGGATTTGCACAAAGCGCTATAACGCTCCTTTCCCTTGGCAACAGAGCGCCAACCCTCTTTGGCTCAAAAAATCCTCCAGAATTGCATTTTTTGGATTTTACCTCTGTTTCCTCTGCTGAGTAACATTGTGAGTCAGTGTTTCTTCCTTGTCAACCTTGACATATGTCTTTTGATTGAAGAATGAGTACCTTGATGATTGGATCTTGTAGCCTTCTTCACCTTTTTCATTGAGTTTTTCCTGTTGAGTGAAATTTGAAACCTATGCATTGTTCTTCTCTCCTCATCAGCTGAGTAAAAACCTTGGTGAAGGTCATCAAAGGCCTACAGACCTCTTTA
>ML796418.1:140361-172535 GCA_009831015.1 Picea engelmannii
TGGTAACAGTAACTTATATATATTTTACTCTGTGAATTAAGTGTGTTTAATTCTGGTTAAATGCATTTGTTTTTACATCCATGTAATGAATGGTAAATGGAGAGGTTTGGGTGAACCTGGGTAGTGAATTGGTACACTACACTCCGTATTTTGTGCTTGTTAAGTGAAAAGAACTCTCTCTCTCCCTTAGATAGACGTTCATCAAAAGGAAATGACTGCTTATCATGTTTGATGCATTCTTTGGGTCTGAGTCATAATTCCATTTGTTTCACTTCCATACACCCCTTTTGCGTAAAGAACAACCATAAAAATCAACGCTAATTAAAAATTATCTAGAACTTTTTCTTTGCTAGGATCCTCCACCAACAGTAGAATAGGTGTAGTACTTTGGATTAGGCTGTGAGCATAACTCTCCAAAGTTTCCAAAACAAACAGTAGCATCCTGAGTTAGGGAGAGTCAAATCCAGTTATCGTATAAGTCTGCCTGGGATCCCCCTCTCACACAGGGGTTACGCACGAGGTCGCATTCGGGTAAGCTACGGGGACTAACCCTCCGTGGTTTAACTGATTGTGGGGGTTGGATCGTATTATGGGGGTCACTTTGAGGTAAATCCACAATTACTGCGTGGAAGCCTTCTAGTTGATTTCGGGCTTGATACCCTGCCTGTACATTCTGATCGGACTGTCGACTTTTCCCACCCAGGGTGACTGCGAATTGGCAACCTTAGTAGCCATAATATTTAGGGACTTACACAAGGTGACAGTGACGGGAAGTCTCACTGTACCTGGAACAGACATTGGTGAAACTCACTCGGGCTCCTTGGAGGGTAAATCCACAATTACTGCGTGGAAGCTTGCACCAAGGCATAAGTCTGTTAAGTAGGTCCCCATTGTAACTGTTCCACCCTACCCCCACCCCTTCTGGACTTGATCACGCGACATTGGATTTCATCACCAACTAGTACGGTCATCAAAAGAAGGTCCTGTTCGCTTGGTTGTGATTCTTAGATTTTTTAGCGTGTGCTATTTCTTTTCGCTAGTTGGCCATATATTTCTTTCGCCGACTCTTTTCCTCCAACATCGACCCTCCACGCCGTTCGCAGAGGCTACAGGGACTTCCTCCAGAAAATATGGAAGGAAACACCCCTTTACCCCCTCATTCTATGGAGGAATCTCCTCAACAGAGCGAGGTTCAAAACAATACAATTTCCTAGGAAGAAGCTCCCATCCCTTTGGAGAATTTTCGAATTATCTCTGAATCTCCGAAAGCATACCGCATTCTGGAGGGATACGAACGACAGATTCTCCACTTAAATTCTGCTGGAGAATTTGTTGTCAATCTGGATATTCCGACTGTGTCTCCTCAGAACCCTTTAGCCAATGACCCTTTTTGGACTGCAGACGTTGTTCGGAGTCCACCACGCTTGGTGTGATATCTTTATGGAATAGGAGAAGGTGCCGACGCATCTTTTTCCTACACTGTACCCCCAAATCACTTCACCGGTACTACCACTTTTACAACCACACCAACCATTGGTCCGAACATACCATTCATTGGCCCAAGGCCTACTATTCCCCTCCAGACGGCCCATTCGATAATAGCCCCGCACATTTTGGCTATCCCTGTCGATAATGCGGTAGTTAATCAATCCCCGATCGGTACACCTATAACACCAAGACCTAATCTCCCTTTTGGATTTAGGGAACTGAACGCATCCGCTACCACCACTGCCCAAACCACTACTCAAATTGTACCGGGAAGTTCTATACCTATCCAACAACCCGGAGGGACTGGCCTTGGTGGTCCTAACCCGATCGACAACATTGGTCAGTCATTGGCATCTAGCTTTCAGATCCCAGGAACTCTACCTCAAATGGGGGGGCATCCCCCCTCCAGAGGACAAATTCCATTCGGAGGGAACCTTAATGCTGGGGGGCATCCTCCCACCGGAGGACAAATTCCACTCGGGGGGAAACCTCATGCTGGGGGGCAACCTCAAGTCCGAGTCCACCATCAACCACAAGGACAAAATGTGTCCGTCGCACCCAATCCATGGAGCATCCCTTTTCAAGGAAATCCGCATGCCTCCATGGGACAAAATGTTCAGACTCCACAACAACCCCCTTATGGAAAAATTCCCAACCCACCCTATAACCCTCAAAACCCATCCAGTTATCCTCCGTTCACACATACTTCTCAAAACACCTCAAATCCTGCGTACCTTGGTCAAAACCAACCTCATATGAGAGGGCCCACTAGTTATAATTATCCACATAACTCGGTAATGGGCCCCACTAGTGTACCCCTGCCACACCAACATTACCCATAGATTAACCGACAACTACCTTTTCTGGCTACCCTGGATCTTCTAGACTTGTCTCGGTTAACGAATGATCCCATATATCATTCTCCGGTTTGGCCAGCTATTCCAACAAAACTTCCTTCTGATATCCCGAAATTCGACGGAAAATCCGGAGAAGACCCGAACAACCACGTGATGACTTTCCATTTGTGGTGTTCATCCAACTCCCTCATGGACGACTCTATTCATTCGCGTCTTTTCCAACGGACACTTACGGGTTCCGCAATAAAATGGTATATTGAATTACCACGTGCATCTTTCCATGATTTCAACTCCCTCGCCATGTCCTTCCTCACACACTTCCAACTGCCCATTCGATACGAGACGAGTACTGAACTATTAACCTCCCTTCATCAGACGACTTCCATACACATCTCCGATCATATCCATGAATGGAGACGACGACAAAGTCTAATCAAAGCGGTCATCCCCGACCAATTATTAGCGGAATGGTTCACGAAATCATTATTACCCTAGATCACTCGTGATGTTGCCATGGGTGGCGTGGTCACCGAGGAAGAAGCCATTGCCCGAGCTCAGTACTTAGACTTAGTCTATTCACAATCCGGTACTTTGTATGAGTTGATACCAAACGCTACCCGTGCCACTAACGATCCATCCAAACCATCGACTGCTTTTCATGCGGATGGAGTTATTGGCTCCGTCAAAACTCAATCTACTACTCAGTCTACTGGAACAATCCAGCGGCCCGCTTCCACGGCCACTCCCAGTTCGACTGCACCCTCTTCTACCCCCACCCAAAGTCAGGTCTCTGATGTGAACGCGGTCCAATCAACCCCTTCACAACAACTTGGGGGCAAGAAGAAAGCGAGAAACAAAACAAAGAAAAACAATAACAACGAACAACCCAAAACCCAACCGCAAACCCCTGCTGCCGGAAAACAACCACAGCGAAAACCGAAATTCCCATGTCTCATTTGTGGTGACGATCACTACACTCGAGACTGCCCACATCGCGATGAAGTGGACAAACTTTTCAAGGGAAATTCACAACCCGCTGTGCTTACTCAGCCTTTTCCAGCAACAATCTTTGGTTGCACAAACCCCCACGCCAGGGGGCAGTTCCAACCAACCCCATGATGAGGCCTCGACAAGCGCACACATTTACATGTTTAACGAGGTTAATATAGCCACTCGTTCTGCAACATACGACACGCCAGTTAAACCTGATAAGCCGAAGACTGCTAACGGTTCTTCGCCAGATCCTTTACCATCCTCTGTTAATCCTCCGTCTGTTAGCCCTCCATCTGGGCCACTTCAGATTGAGAAACCTTCTTTTGACTCCATCTTACGCCCTCTTAAGAGCACCATCCAAAAATCCACTTTCAATCCTAATTCACGAGCTGCCCAAAATTACAATATTGTAGAAGATTTGGCCCAAGCCCTGTGTGCCATGTCCGCATTGGAAGTTCTACAACACTGTCCCAACCAACGTAGGATGCTCTTAGCTTCCATTGGCGCTTTCGATCCTGAGTCATCAAACTACATCACGTTTAATATGGACGATCATCAACCGTGGCTCTCCCACCAGCTAGCTTTCCAAATCGATGTTGTTGTTCACAATCAACAAATTCATCAAACCATCCTAGATGAGGGAGCCTCCACCTATGTCATGTCTCTAGCCTGTTGGAAAGGTTTGAAATCACCTGCCCTCAACAAATCCCCTATGATGTTACGTGCCTTCGATGGATGAGGTTTCCATCCTCACAGATTACTACAATCCCTAGCCGTTCAATTGGGCAGTAAAAATGTTACCATTGATTTCGAGGTGGTCGATGCTCCCCTCGATTACAACCTATTACTCGAAAGAAGTTGGTTCTACGCTATGACTGTCGTCACCTCATCAGTGTTTCGATGTGTACAATTCCCCCATCAAGGCAAAATTGTCACCGTTGATCAACTTGACTTCTGTACACCCGACGCTTGCATCCCTGCCACCAACAACATTCCTTTTTTGGGAGACCACCCAGTTACGTATGAAAGCATTGGTGTTGGCTTATTGAAATATTCTAGCGTTATGGGTACTTTCCCTACACCACTTCCAGTTACTGCACACCACATTGTTGTCGTCAACATGATCTCGACTATGCCTTATCAATCCTTGGAATCATCTGATCCATGGATTGTACCTAGTCCTTTGGAATTCGATGTGCTCAGTGACACCATGCCACTCAGCCCAGCCGAGGCCGCATACGTAGCTATTCAATCTACCTCTCCTTCTTCGAACATTTCACATTCATTGGCACCCGATGCTTACTCGGTGCCCTTGTGGTTGGATTCCCTATCATCCGTCGTTGATTACATTTCCCACATTTTTCCTTCGGACGAATCTATTATGGAAATGCTTAGCATTGACGATTTTCCCTGGGATGACAACCACCATCGATCCTCTTTTCTTCCGCCTTTGGAAGAAGTGCAAGACATACGATCTGTCTTCCCCCCCGATGTTACCGATGCTCCAAAATCCCCTATCATCACACAATATACTTTCTCTGAGGGGAACATGGGTAACATCTCTACTACAATCACAATTGACATTTTAGTCAAAGAAGGTGTCGTGGAAAACATCAATCTTGGTGCCAATTGCACGCCCGACGAAGTGTTTTCTTACACCGCTTTGTTCAAGGAATTCCGCGATGTCTTCGCATGGAGCTACGAGGAAATTCCAGGGATTGACCCTTCAATCGTCATACACGAAATCAAGACTTACCCTGACGCAAAACTGGTTCGACAGAAACTCTGCCCGGTTCACCCCAAGAAAATGGTAGCTATAAAGGCATAAGTTGAAAAACATCTAAAATATGGCTTCATCTATCCCGTCCCTTTGACGAAATGGGTCTCCAACCTCGTTCTGGTTGCCAAGAAACAAGGGACCATCCGTGTTTGCGTAGATTACCGAGATCTCAACAAATCTTGTCCCAAGGACAACTACCCAACGCCTTTCATCGATCAAATCATCGATAATTGTGCAGGAAGCATAATCTTCTCTTTCATGCATGGATTTTCTGGATATAACCATATTGAAATCTTACCTGCTGATCAACATAAGACAAGCTTCATTTTCCCTTGGGAAACTTTCGCCTACCGAAAGTTACCTTTTGGCCTTAAAAATGCTGGCGCTACTTTCCAGCGAGCCATGTCGTACGCTTTCCATGACATCAAACATATCGTGGAACCTTACCTCGATGATTTACCCTCCCATTCATCCAACCGACCCGATCACATTGGTCACTTGCAGGCAATTTTTCTTCGATTTCGCTTCTATCGTATTCGACTGAACCCACATAAATGCATTTTTGCTGTCGAATCCGGCCGACTCCTCGGTTTCATCGTCTCCAAAGATGGGATCAAGGTGGATCCCTTAAAGATCAAGGCCATTCTAGCCTTAACCCCACCTACCAACTTAACCCAACTCCAAAGTTTGCAAGGCAAAGCAAACTTTCTTCGCCGTTTCATCTGCAATTATGCCGATATCACTAAAGGATTTATGCGGCTACTACAAAAGAACATCCCTTTCATCTGGGATGACACTACCCAATGGTCATTCGACGCTCTCAAGAACTCTTTGACCCACGCTCCTTTGTTACATCCTCCTTAATATACAAAGGATTATATCCTTTACTTGGCCGCTTCTACTTCCACCATTGCGATGGTACTAGTTCAAGAGGACTCTAACGGCGAAGAACACGTGATTTATTATCTGAGCAAGAGACTATCCAGACCCGAACTTAGATATTCGCATGTTGAGAAACTGGCTATGGCATCCGTCATTGCTGTCCAAAGATTCCGCCACTACATCTTATTACACACCACCATGGTAATCACAGACTCCAACCCCATGTACCACGTCCTGACGCGTCAAGTACTTGGGGGAAAATATTCGAAATGGATCGTTATTCTTCAAGAATTCGATCTCGAGTTTACAAAGGCTAAAGCCAAAAAATCCCTGGTGTTTGTCGAGCTTATCTGTGCTCTCCCTTGTGCCGATGAAAACATTGAACCTAGAGATTCTCTCCCCGATAAATCTCTCTTCCTCATCATCACTTTTGACCCTTGGTACGGAGACATTCTCCTCTACCTTCAAACTCAACGTTTTCAGCCCAACATCTCTTGCAAAGAGCGTTGACACATCCGTCACCACTCTCGCCGTTATCTCATCCTCGGTGACACTTTGTATCGCCGTGGTATTGACACCATCCTTTGGCGATGTCTGATTCACGAAGAGGTTGAACACGTTTTGAACGATTGTCACCTTGGCGCCTGTGGCGGTCACCTTTTTGGGATGGCCACAGCCCAAAACATCTTACGTGCGGGCTACTTTTGGCCCTCGATCTTCAAAGATTGCATCAAGGGCGTCAAAAAATTCCCACCCTGCCAAATATTCAACAAGAAGGCACGCACCCACCCTACTACGCTGCACCCCATTATTGCCATCGACCCCTTTTCCAAATGGGGTATTGATTTCATGCAATGTAAGCCTACCTCAGTCGGGGGGCACGGTTACATCATCGTCGTCGTCGACTACTTCACCAAATGGGTTGAGGATATGCCTACCTTCCTGAACGATGGCCATACTGCAGCTATATTCCTCTTCAACCATATCATTACTCGTTTTGGTGTACCACGTGCCATCGTCACCGACGATGGTGCACACTTCAAAAACTAGATGATGAGCGAGTTACATGTCAAATTGGGTTTTCGCCATGAAAACTCATCCCCCTACTACCCTCAAGTGAATGGACAAGTTGAAGCTATCAACAAAGTCCTAAAAACCATGATCCAATGCATGGTAGGGGAAAATAAAACAACGTGGCATTTACAACTATTTTCCTCTCTCTGGGCCTATCGCACTTTGGTGAAAACCTCAACCGGATTCACTCCTTTCCAGTTGGTCTATGGCATTGAAGTCGTCCTACCAATCGAGTGTGAAATTCCATCACTCAAATTGAAAGTAGAACTCCTGCCCCATACTTCTGCAGAAGAAGAACGATTCTTGTATCTATCCAAGCTGGAAGAAACACGCCGCGATGCTTCTCTCGTTAATGAGGCACATCATAAACGAATTAAGAGTCAATATGACAAATCCGTCCAACCTCGAGCCTTTGCAGAAGGAGACTTAGTCCTCGTTTACGACCAAGCACACGATAAATTGGGAACAGGAAAGTCAGAACCTATGTGGCACGGTCCTTACATCGTAAAGCATGTTCTACACAGAGGTGCTTTTGAACTAGTAGATCATGATGGAATTTCCTTGGGAGAGCCCCAAAATGGGCTTTACCTTAAAAAGTACTATGCCTAGATCACCTAGCATATGTACTTTGTACACTATTGTATTTTAGTTTAGTGTGTCTTTTTCTCTCGCGTGCTCGAGTCTTTACCATTGCCACTCATGACTGTGCCTGTGTTTTCATGCGCAGATGACGTCTGCCTTTCCTATCTTTTTTGGGTTCGCGGATGGCGCCAGCTGACATACCCGGAACATTTCTTCGGCAGCATGGGTTATTTATCAGTTTGACGAGGTGGTGAGTTCAGGAGGCATCTGTTTAGGACCAGCAACCAACAATATGGAAGAAAACCACGTTGTCATCGGACTGTTGACCCAAGCCTCCTCCCTAGGTATCTCTCGTATCATTATTTACTTAGACTCCTAACTCGTGGTTTATCAACTCAACCGCATATACGCTATCCGTAGTCCTATCCTGCTACGTCTACACTTGCAATTTCGCCGTCTTGAACGAATGTTCGATTACATTGAATATAGACACATTCCGAGAGAACTTAATAGTGTTTCAGATTCATTAGCTAATTATATCATGGATCGGTATTTAGCCCACAGACAAGATTCAAGGAAAGCAAAAACTATACATTACATGTAAATTAAAACACATCACAGACATCATCATGTACAAATCATTGTCATCATAAAAACTCGAAACTGTATATATATATATATATATATATATATATGGCATGACTGAAATGTTTGCTTTACATCAAAAAGTGTGTAAAAGGGAAAAATATTGGGTCTGTTCACCCATAAAACATCGCCTGACAAGGCATACAGAAAATATGATCACAAGGAAACTCTAATCTCCCCGCACTGCGTTGTGTTGTGATTAACATACTACTGCACGCACTACATGCCTCAACAGAGAATTGATATTCTCTGGTACCCCTACAGTGTGCCGCTGCAGATGTAAAGGCACTTCCCCCCTCCGCAGAGGAGGGATGCCCATCGTAAGGCCTTGGAGGTTTCTTTCGACCTCCCAGAGACCCATCACTGGTACCACCGGATCTACTGCAGCTGGGGCGCCTCCACGACGCCCTGGTACTGGTATATCAACTGGGCGCACTGCTCCCTTGTCTGCATGTTGGAAACAAATCATCTGTTAAAACTCTTTTACATACCCAAAAAAAATGCATATACATCAAAAACTTAAAAAGCAAAAACTAGACAAGATATAGCTTAATCTCTTACCTGAATCATCCCAGTCTTCCCCCGCGGGAAAAATCAAGTCCATACTCCCACAGAAGTCTACATCGGCATAAGGGAAGTCCTCTATCCAGAGGAACTGTCGTCTCAGCCAGGCAAAGAAATCACCAGTGAAGTGGAACTCTGACTCCGAAACTAGTCTTGGAGACAGACTAGTCCACCTCTCCATCTGAGGTTCGTCCACTGGGTGTACTGCCAATGCTATCTGAGGCTGCATCTGAGGGATGCGCTCTAGAAAGAATGAGACCAAAAATGAGCCATAGCTGAATTGCTTCTGACCAGTCCTGCACTGTGAGATCTGTTCCTTCACATTCCGAAGGAACGTTGCACTCCAATTGAATAGTGTTGGCTCTAAACACTGAACACCATAGGCCACCTGTGATCTCGATGCCAAATGAGCACTAGTACTTCCGGTCGCGCTTGTGATAGCAAATAATATAGACCGGAGAGGCAGATCTCGTATATCCTTGATAGGGATTATGCCACCTACCAACCTTGCTCCCGGAATACAGTGAGGTGCCAGATACACGTCCACCTGCTTAGGTAATTCCCTCTGTCCAGTGAAAGATATAGGGACCCCTCTTTTCGAGAGGCCGGTCAAAAAGTACACATCTTCCAACTCAATGGTTAGGAGTTGTGTACCAATATGGAATCCCTATTCCGCAACGTCCCAAAGGTCGATCATGTGCTCAAGCAGTAGAATCTCTCTCTTCATTTTTTGCAATTTGAAAAACTTGAGCAACCCACAGGCTTGCAAAGTGACCCGCATACGAGGACTCCGTAGAGCGGATAAATCATCCATCTCGTGTTCCCTCTCTTTCCATTCAATCATGATTGCCGAAAACACCTACAAAACAGAAAATCAAGAATTTCATTATTCCTCACGTTTTGATAATTTCGGCGATTTTCAAAAAACATTTTAAAACATAAAACAAAGTACCCATGTCATCTAAACACTACCTCTCACTCTTTTTAACCACCACACCCTTCAACATTTGTTAAATAATGATAAAAACGTTATAAAAATGCAAAACGATTTTGGGGGGGCGTGGGCATTTGGGGAGGATTTTTGTGAAGTTCTTTTGCCAAGAATGATCTGCCTAATTGATTGCAAGGGTGTAGACATCCTAACAACCCTTCTCTAACGCATTTTTGCAAAAGAATCCCCCTATTTTATTAATGTTTAAAAGGAGGCCGATTTGGTCAAAGAGGGGCGACCTAGGGCTTTGTGTTTTAAATAAATAATGCCATGAAAATCAATTTGAAACCATGCAATTGAAAGAGTAAGGGATGGGCACCTACCTGGTTCAAACAGCGAGTGAAATGATCAATCGTAGCTCCGACAGCGAGAAAAACAAGATTTGCTCCACAATGAGATTCTCCACTACAAAAATCCTTGCAAATGAAATGGTAAATGCATTTCCAAATCAATTCTTATTTATAGAATTCCATTTTTTTATAAGGTATGGTCATTTTTGGGTTTCTCTAATGATGTAATGGCTTCGCTAAACTCTGGTTTGTAGCCTTGACATCGCAGGTTTCCTGGCAGTCTTGATCGGTTATTCACCTTGTCTCACTTATGAGCATAGTCTTAGTTCGTTCTCGAGCTCGAAAATATGAGAACGTAACCAGGTAAACTTTTATCTCTTTTTCGGACCTATCTGGATACGAACACACGAAAAAGGAACCCCCCTGGAGTCTCCTTTAAACCCTTTTCAGACTCTCTAAACATGAAAATATTGTCGAGTGATCTTGCTTCCTTTCACACTCGTTAAAAGGTCAGAAAGGGCGTCTTGCGAGCGATAGTTTAACCCTTTTTCGGTCTCGTTGGACTACTGTATGAAAAATGAACTGAGAGAGTTCTCTTTTAAGCGTTTTTCCAAATTCTATAATCCCGAAAAACCTTCGAGTTTTCTGTCTTTGGACTCGTTAAAAGAACACATCGATGGGCCCATACGGGACGATCCCTTACTTCTTCCAGTTCGTTAAACAAAGGAAGAGGAACTTACCGAAGGTGAGTTATATCGAGCATGTGTTATCCTCCTCGAGCTCATTAAATTAAAAAGAGGTACTCATCTATCTGGATGGGGGAAAAAATTGAAAGGAGCAATCCAAGCTGTCTCTTGAGAACATCATCCAACACTTCTTAGAGTCGCCCTTGAACACGACACTTTGTCATTTACATACATCCTAATCCGCTGACCCTCTGCACTGAGCCAATCCTTTGAGTTCCTTTCACTCCTATGGGTCACTTGACGCAAGTCGTCGCATCCATTGCATAAGTATTGGTCCATGTCATGTTTTTTTGTTGTGCCTCAGTGTTCAAGGGAAGTATCCGCCTCGAGAATCAACCATCCCAAATATCTTGTCTCAAAACCCATGTCAGTCCATGTTCTTTTGATCTACCAATTAAATATTTATATGGGTTTCGCGTCGTTGATGGGGGATACATCAAGGTCCTCCCTCGACGAGTCTATTCCTATTGACTTCAACACATTATCTGGGAATTATACTTAGAAACTAATTAGTACTTTGGGACCTGCATGCCTCAATGGCAGGCCTCCTCACATTCGACAGTGGGTTTGCATCATTGACCTCTGATCGAATGATTCCACGGATGTTCGACCTTAGCTCATCTATTCACGTTCGATGGAATGTACTAAGGTACCTTGGGAATAATTGACATTAATGGCGATCTCCTTTGCACTTGTTAACGGTTTACCTCATCGACCGGTAATCAAGTGGTTTATGCCATGTTTGACACCAAGACATCTATTCACATGGTTATAATCGTACCACATTGGATTTGGTAAGAAGACCCTGGGTTGAGTAATCACTTTGATTTATGCTTTGCCCAGGTTGCGAAGGAGTTTTTATTGGACAAGGAACACATACACTATTACATAGATCCACTTTGTATTGGTCGTGGCTATGTCTTGTCGTCTCGTAAATCCACTGTGTATCTTTCGTGGCTAGGATCAGTCCGAGTCATCAAAGTATAGATCCACATTGTATCTTCGGTGGCTATACCCTTTTTATCAATACAATTATGGATCCGCAGTGTATATTATGGCAGCCATACCTTACAAGTCTCGATCACCCAAGCATAGGTATGCCTGCCTTGGGTTTTGAAATATGTCATGATATTTGTTGGATGTTTGTGTGCAGCTTCCGTTAGGTTCTCCGAGTCTATACCCTTGCTTGAACATCTACAAAGTATTTTAGTCATCAGTTCACATCTTCTGACTTCATACTTTGGGGGGCATTCTCTTACCAATCAAAATTACTCAACTGGATGAGTGTCGCATATTCCTCTCAATTGTCGCAAGTCTCGCAACTTCCTTACAACTTTCGCAAGTGTCGCAAGTTGGTCACAAGTGTCGCAAATGTTGTTGAATCATACTTCCATGATGACGACACTAAGGAGGCACTTGAAACATCTTATATACTTGGTTTGAAGAAGGAGAACTGGTTCACTGGAGTCAAACATCTCTTAACACCTTAAAAGAGCTTCCAATCAAGAGTTTTGAGGGTGAACGCTCCCCTGAAACAGCCTTAGGAGCACTGGCGCTCCCCTATAAGGCCTCAGGGAGCGTTATAACGCTTCCTTACCCCTCTGCATGAGCGCTTCCCTCTTTTGAAGCGCTGGCACTCCCCTTAAGCCTCTCTGGGAGCGTTCTAGCGCTTTGATGCCCCTTTTGAAGGAGCGCTCCCTAATCTGGGTCAGTTGTTAGCCCGGTGAGGAAAATAAGGAAACGATCTTTTGAGATTAGGAGGCAGTTGTGCTTGAATTCTTGGTTTCATCAACAGATCCCTGATCTAAGGAGGAGGTTCCTAACTTGTTCTAAACATAACTCAAGAGGTTAAGCTCCTCCCAACCTATATAAGTAGGCTCTATGATGGTGGAAAGGGGAAGAATTGCTAGCATGAAACCTATGGTCTCATAGGAAACACACAGTCAGCCAAAGGAGAAGTGATCAGTGAAGCTGCTGTCAACCAGGTTGTGGATCTTTCGAGCAAGAGTTAGACGAAGGGGACTTGACGAAGCTGTCGCATTTGCATCTACAATTGTAAGCACTGCTGTCGTTATTCTCATTAATATGACACGCTTGGCCTATTTCTTTCTAGTTTGTGTCTGATGTTACATGAACTTATCATCAACTGATAGATCTATTTTCAAGCTAATATCAATAGAGTAAGAAGTGGTCGTATCTTGTTTGCCTACAGAACTTAGCGAGGAGCAAAAGGATTGGAGCGCAACTCGGAGCGTGCAGGGACAAACGTCGATTAAGAGGTACTTATGTTATCCTTCCTTCTCATGTATTAGTTTAGATAGATTTGAAAGGAAGTCAGTGTCCACGTTAATCATTTTTCTGTCTAGGGTTAAGGTCAAGCCTTAGAGGCGATCTACCTGTCCGTAGGGAGATTTTCCTACAACAGGGGCAGCTGTGGAATACAGTTTTTATCTCGTCCCTTAGAGGCTCGGCCATATGGGGACCCATACCGACTTTTATGGAATGACAGATAAAAAGTAAATATTCACAAATCTAATAACATGAATACTTGAATCACATGAATACACAGTGGAGTTCTACAGGAACCCACGGAACTGACGGGACACCACTATCAGCCTGTTAGACATGAAAGGAATCAATTCATCATTATTACAAAATAGTGACCACTAGGCCCATCATTCTTCCATAGGATTGATTATATTATATTCAGCAATAGAATCAAATGATCCATCACTGCCATAATCGAAGTGACTGCTTGGTGGAGAGCTATGTTCATGAGAAAATGGTGGTAGCCCACTAAAGCACTTATAAAAAGGAGATCCTTGCATTGCTGGAATAAGCTCGTCTTCTAGAACACATAAGTCGCCATAGTATTCACTGGTAAATTTATATGTTTGAGGCTGAGGTGGCTCAAACTTTTCAAAATTTAACTCACCTCCCTGGAATGATAAGTTGAAAATGAACCATCCTTCGTAATGAGCAGCTTCTTCAATTTCTTCTTTAAACCAGTGTTTGAAAGCATCCTTACTGCTTCCAAAGAAGAGAATATCTCTGGGACAGTAAGTCCATAATAGAATATATAACCATCCAGACCACCAAATCTGGGATTCTTTGAATGTTGAGCATTCAAAGATTATTCAACAGGAACCATCATATTTCACCTGCAACATTACCTTGCAATAATCTTCATATGTAATACAAGGTGTATAAAGCAAGATATATATCTATCCTCGCATTGGTCCTCCTGTGATTGATCCTCTTTCCATATTATGGCTCATTCTAAAGTAATCAAAATAGGAAACATAATGGTTACATGTCTGTACCCATTTATTCAGAATATTTATACAAGTTGGACTGGACCTAATGCTACAACTTAAGCAATTAAAGCAGTAAGCATATTTACAATTTTCACACACAAGGATCCATTTGAATCCAGGTGGAGGAACGTCCCTTATGCTCAAGGAGGATGAAGCCATTTAATGGTCTTGTCTTTCTTTGTATGGGGAGAAACTTCTCTGGTAAGAAGATCAGCAACACATGAAGATAACATGCCCTTCATATGTTTCAGATCTGTTCTTACAATAAAATGTACAGGTTTTAAGAATAGTTTGAATTTTTTAATTCCATTCTTAACAACAAGAATCTCTTTGTGTGATGAAGGGTATCTTGATTCTGTATCACTAAAACAACCTGAAGTGTATATACACACTTCTTCCAACTTAGGACCATTCTTCTGTAATAAGACTGTTGCCCAAGTGTCATTTGAGGCATCAGTTTCAAGTACAAGCTGGAAAGCCATATCTGGAAGATGTAGCCTAGGTAAATTCTGGATATTTTGCTTTATGATTTGAACAACTTCTGTCACCTTGTAATTCCATGGCAAAACTTTGCTTAATCTTTTCTGAAGTATTCTAACATCCTTAGCTTGATTCTCATAAAATTTTTGGATGTAGTTCAAACAACCAAGGAACCTCTGTAGCTGTTTCTGATCTAACATTTCATCAGGGAATTCAGTAAGTTTTTTTAAAACATGATCTTGTAATTCCACTTCACCTTTAGACAAGATCAAGCCGAGGTATTCGATTTTCGTTTGTGCCCAACAAAGATTTGAATGAATAAGCACCAAACCATGTTTAAACAGGAGGTCATAAAAAACTTTGAGATGTTGTACATGAGATCTACAATCTATAGAACAAACAAGCAAATCATCAATATATACAATGACAAAATTGAGATGTTTGAAGATGTCATCCATTCTCTTCTGAAATTCAGATGGAGCATTCTTCAAACCAAAAGGCATCACTTTCCATTGGTACTGGCCATTTGGGACAACAAAATCTGTTTTGTATCTGTCTTTGGGAATTATACCAATCTTCCAGAAACCACTTTTTAAATCAAATTTGTTGAATACATTACACTTCCCAATTTTAGAAAACAACAATTCTTTTGATGGTAAGGGAAACCTAATTGGAAGCAGAGCATCATTCAAGGCTCTGTAATTGATTAGCATTCTGGGTTTTCCTCGCTTTTGCTCACTACGCTTATTGACATAAAAAGCAGGACAAGCCCAAGGGATTCTACTGATTTCTATCAATTTTCTTTCTAGGAGCTCTGTAATTTCTTTCTGGCAATACTCACATTCGGTTGGAGACATGTGGTTTGCAGAAGCTTTTTGCGGCTTTGGGGTGTAATTTTCTTTATAAGGCAAGCTGACAAAATACTTTTCTCTGGTCCAAAAAGCATTGGGATATTCTGATTTACAATCCTTTTCTATTTTATCCTTGATATCCTTTATCATTTCATTACCATGTTTTTTAGTATGACCAATGATTTTCTGAATATGAATTAGACTGCTTGCAGATTTTTCTACTTGCTGGAAAGTTTGCTTAACTGTTATTCTTGTTTCATAACAAGATTTGTTGGGTACCTTAATTGCTTTTCCAAAAACTGTAAGTTGTACAAAGTCACTACCTATAACAAAAGGCAAACATTTATTTACAAAATCTTGTCCTAGTAATATATCTACACCAGTATCATAGCAATAGAGTGTAACTGCTACTTTGGCTTCTTGAATCAATATAGGAAAGTCTGGGGCAATGTACTTAATCTTGATTTCAGACTTATTGACAACTTTGAAATAGATATCAATTGGTTGCCAATAGTAAGCTTGTATGGCTCCATGCTTTGCACAGGAATTCATGGCACCTGTATCAACATGTGCATCTAATGTATACTGCAGATATCCTTGGACCTTAAGATTTGTAGAAATAACCAATCTATCATCTAGACCATTCATTTTCTTAGACTCATATGGTTCATTTTTTGTTTCTTTATTGAACATTTCTTTCTCTAATTGTTCATCCCTTTTCATTTTTAGAAAGTTCAATTCTTCTTTTTGAAGTTTCAAGCTCTTCCATAAATTAGCAACTAATGCTTCCTTTTCTCTGATAGATTCTTCAAGATGAAATATGGTATTTTCCAGAGAATCGTCATCTAATGGATTTTCTTTCTGCATCATTTCTTTGATTGGGTCTGAAATTTTAACAATACCTTTTGCTCTTCTATCTTTATGTTGAGATGGTATGAAATCAACATCTGTGGGTGTATAGTTTTGGATATTCACCACACTTGGCTGCTGGATTTTTAAAATTTGAGCAGAGAGCTGCAAAAGTTGAGAAGCATAGCGGCGAGAGAGCTAGAATTGGCCAGGAGTGAGAGCGGTCAATTTCTCTTGGAGGACAGACCTTTGTTTAAGAAGAGAAGGAAGGTCTGTATAAGGAGACATCATCTTAATGTCTAGAAAGTTCATTGTTTTGACTATCTTTGATGAATCTGAATCATAATCAGAATCTTGATCAGTTGGGTTGTCTTCAGGGAGATAAGACTCACTATCCTCAGTTAGTGAAAGGTATTCACCATATGAACGACTTTCAACCAAATCCCCTTCTGAAGGATCATAACTATATTGGAATAGATCCATAATCTTTGATTAGAACTTAGTTTTAGTCCGCAGAGGACACTGAGAAGCTCAGTGGCCAGGCATTTTGCAAATAAAGCAGGATGACTGCTTTGATTGATGATTTTGTGGCCTGCGTTTGAAATAGGTTTTCTTCTTAGAATGATTGTTTCTAGTAAACCTCTTAGGGTATTTCTTAGAAAATCCTCGTGATTTAGGTTTACACCTAAAAAAACCACAATCCTTTTTACATGAATCCCTTTTAACATTCTTTTTGTTACAACCAAAATGATAAGTTTCTGCGAATATATCATAGACAGATGAGTCAAACCCTAACTGTTTCTTCACAGATTTATTTGTTTTTCTATGAAGGCATTCTTTTTGGAGGGCCATGACTATATGCTCATGTAAACCTGCTAGAGATAATTGTGTTATATCAATATTTAATTCTTCAAGATGATCTCTAACAAAGTCAGGTACTTTTCCAGGCATTGCAGACAAATATTTTCTAAGGTATGCTACATTGTCTGGATCTGGAGATTTATATAATAAATCTTGCATTGTACATAAGAATTCAGGGAGTTGGTAAATATGACATAGTTGTTGATTCATGAATAGATCTGCATAATGATTTGAATCTATTCTCGCGCTTCCATATAATTCATGTATAACTTCTTTTATAAGCTCTTATATAGGATTATCATGGTTCATTATCTTGAGATTATCTTCTTCTCGAACTCTGTCCCACTAGAGTCCTAGATTTCCTGTAAATCCCCAAGTTAACCTTAAGGATAACTCATTCCAGGCTATCCTATTTTGAAATATCATTTTCTGGGTTCTTTCCCATGCCTTCCATTTCTGAAAGATTAACATCATTTCATTCTTAGATCTGCAATTGATATTTGTTATGGGTGCAGATTCTATGTTTTCTCTGGAGAATGAGGCATGTTCAGCAGAATTAGCCAGATCAAAAGGGACTTTCTTTGAAGAACCATACTTGGCATGGCACCATTTCTCCCAAGAATATTGGAAGGCATTTTCTCCTGCTTCATCATGTGAGGAACGAGGTGCATTTTTATTGGAACTCTCTACTTCATCTATCCCTTTTATGAATGGGACTAGGGATATAGTGGCTTGTTGAGATTTTCTTATGTCTTCCTCCAAAGTAGAAGACTGTTTTAGGTAATTTGGTATTAGAGCCATGAGTCTAAGTGCATGCTCATCATGCCTATTTTGTAATCAGTGATTCCAGTTGATTAATACAAAGAAGTTTGTTCTGAAGTGATACTACTTTGATACGAGCCTTGTGTCTGGAGTATATGATTGCGAGAAGTGTAAATGCTCTGTAGTGAGTGAAGTGATCTACTTTATTGTGGTCTCCAGCAGTTGTTGTAGGACACGTAAGTCAGCCGTTAAAGCCAAAGAAAGGCATGGAGTGCTGCAAAGTCCTTTTCCCATAGTAAGTCGGATCTTACCTCTCAATATATTTACTTGCCTGCAATATTTTAAGTATACTTTCAGAAGTTGCAGTAGTCGATAATGGCTTCACAGAACAACAAATCTTCTTTTGATCTATCAGCTAAAGTAAAATATAATCCTTCTAAGTGGTATAAACATTTTCTAAGACAATCTTCTCCGTCTAAGTCTCTCTATAATACTAGATTGGTTTCTCAAGAATATGAGCCTGATATAAACTGGAGGATGCCTGAGATAGAACCCTAAATTTTTTATGACTTACCAATGTTTAAGTTTCGTGCATCCACTCTTATTAGATATTTCTCTCATAATGTGCCTCTCTCTCTCTCGGTCAATCTGTTTATCAAATCCCACTCGTCCAACAAGATGATATAGATTGGGGTTTAGAGCATGGGTATCAATATGTCCATCTTGGACTCATACAATTTGGAATTAATCTGTTAGTCCGACCTGGTTTAGATACATCTGTACTAAACTGCATAATCGACTCGTGGCATAATACTTTCTCTGATGCATTAATATCTGGATTCCAAGCTCCTTTACACAATGGCCCAGTCTGGTCGTCAGCCTTACCAAGTTTTCAAGTTTCTCTGACCGACCCTTACATCTCTACTTTACTTCAAGCCCATGTACAATTTTCTAGTTTCAATATGGCTGAAGCTTCTAATATTGCCCAACTACATACAACTACCTATCTTCGTTTTGTTTCTACAACAATGCCAGCACTAAATCCAAAGTTACTTCAATGTGCTACCTCCGAAAGCGTGGTGGTTGGACCAGGCAATGTTTCTCCTCTTACATTAGGTTTTGCAAAACTTTCTGCTATTGAAGAATGGTCTGCAGAATACGAACCCATTTTCTCCAGAATATCGCCTTCCATGGCCCAAGAATTAAAAATGGAACAGAATTCCTCTGGAAGAAATGTATTAAGGATAGGAAGATCACAGAGTACCAAAATCCAAGATTTAGAATTGTCTTCTCTATCAGCTAGTAGCTCTGACTCAAATCAAAGACAGTCTTCTTTCTTTGCCAGATCTTCATCCTCTTCCACTTTCTCTAAAGCACCTGAATATAAACTAGTTCTAAACAAATCTGCTTTAGATGACCATTTGTTGTTACATCAGAAAGGTTATGAGAATTGGTATTTTTGCCAAAAGCAAATTCCAGCACAAAAAAAATCTCCTAAAATTTCTGAAAATCCAAAAATATCTCATATTCCTTCTGCTCCAAAGAATTTCCGGACATTTCAATCCAAAACAGAACATACTGGCCAACATGCCAACTGTCCTGAATGTCTTGATATAGAAATCCCTTAGATCAAAATGATGAATACCCCTTTACCCAAAAGTGACATGGATAAAAATGCTACACTTCCTCAAAGGAATCTTGGACCAGGAAATCATACTCCTACGTTCAAGAACAATCTTGTAGCTGACCAAGATTTCATCCAGTATAGGAAAACAAAAGCAGGAAAATCTCAGGATATAGTGAGATTGCAAAATTATGCAAACTACCAATCTATCTGTCTTGCCCAGAATATTGATGACATAGCGCAAGATGTACTACAGACAAAAATTCATATGAATGGTTTACATTCAGAGACAGATTCTTTAGAAAATAATCAAGAACATCTAAAGTCCCAACTTGTACAGATTCTTGAAAAATTAGATACCATTCAGACTGTTGTTCAGAGTCTGAAAGATTATTTTGAACAAGAAAAAGAAACTCCTTCTCCTATTAAATTTGATGATATTGAAAGACATGCTTCTTTTAGTTGGTTTGGTAATTCAAGTTCTAAAGATGAAAAAAAGCATCTAACTCTTAAACAGTTAGCTAATGAAGTTCCAAATCCAGTTTTGGCAAGAATTGTTGAAGTCTTAGAAGTAGCTACTGAGAAAATAGAGTTAGTTAAAAAACAGTCTTCTACTTTGTAAGAAGACATAAGAAAAGCTCAACAAACCACTATATACCTAGTCTCATTCATAAAAGGGATAGAGGAAGTAGAGAGTTCCAATAAAAATGCACCTCGTTCCTCACAGGATGAAGCAGGAGGAAATGCCTTCCAATCTGCTTGGGAGAAATGGTGCCATGCCAAGTATGGTTCTTCAAAGAAAGTCCCTTTTGATCTGGCTAATTCTGCTGAACATGCCTCATTCTCTAGAGAAAACATAGAATCTGCACCCATAACAAATATCAATTGCAGATTTAAGAATGAAATGATGTTAATCTTTCAGAAATGGCAGGCATGGGCAAGAACCCAGAAAATGATATTTCAAAATAGGATAGCTTGGAATGAGTTAGCCTTAAGGTTAAATTGGGTATTTACAGGAAATCTAGGACTCTGGTGGGATAGAGTTCGAGAAGAAGATAAGCTCAAGATAATGAACCATGATAATCCTATAGAAGAGCTTATAAAAGAAGTTGTACATGAATTCTATGGCAGGGCAAGAATAGATTCAAATCATTATGCAGATCTATTCATGAATCAACAACTATGTCATATTTCCCAACTCTTTGAATTCTTATGTACAATGCAAGATTTATTATATAAATATCTAGATCCAGACAATGTAGCATACCTCAGAAAATATTTGTCTGCAATGCCTGGAAAGGTACCTGACCTTGTTAGAGATCGTCTTGAAGAATTAAATATTGATATAACACAATTATCTCTAGCAAGTTTACATGAGCATATAGTCATGGCCCTCCAAAAAGAATGACTTCGCAGAAAAACAAATAAATCTGTGAAGAAACAGTTAGGGTTTGACTCATCTGTCTATGATATATTCGCAGAAACTTATCATTTCAGTTGTAACAAAAAGAATGTTAAAAGGGATTATTGTAAAAAGGATTGTGGTTGTTTTAGGTGTAAACTTAAATCACGAGGATTTTCTAAGAAATACCCTAAGAGGTTTACTAGAAACAGTCATTCTAAGAAGAAACCCTATCTCAAACACAAGCCACATAATCATCAATCAAAGCAGTCATCCTTCTTTATTTGCAAAAATCCTGGCCACCGGGCTTTTCAGTGTCCTCTGTGGAATAAAACTAAGTTCCAATCAAATATTATGGATCTATTCCAATCTGGTTATGATCCTTCAGAATGGGATTTAGTTGAAAGCCTTTCAGATGGTGAATACCTTTCACTAACTGAGGATAGTGAGTCCTATCTCCCTGAAGACAACCCAACTGATCAAGATTCTGATTATGATTCAGATTCATCACAGATAGTCGAAACAATGAACATTCTAGACATTACGATGATGTCGCCTTATACAGACCTTCCTTCTCTTCTTAAACAAAGGTCTGTCCTCCAAGAGAAATTGACCACTCTCACTCCTGGCCAATTCCATCTCTCTCACCGCTATGCTTCTCAACTTTCGCAGCTCTCTGCTCAATTTGAAAAAATCCAGCAACCAAGTGTGGTGAATATCCACAACTATACACCCACAGATGTTGATTTCATACCATCTCAACATAAATATAGCAGAGCAAAAGGTATTGTTAAAATTTCAGACCCAATCAAAGAAATGATGCAGAAAGAAAATCCATTAGATGAAGATTCTTTGGAAAATGCCATATTTCATCTTGAAGAATCTATCAGAGAAAAGGAAGCATTAGTTGCTAATTTATGGAAGAGCTTGAAACTTCAAAAAGAAGAATTGAACTTTCTAAAAATGAAAAGGGATGAACAATTAGAGAAAGAAATGTTCAATAAAGAAATAGAAAATGAACCATATGAGTCTAAGAAAATGAATGGTCTAGACGATAGATTGGTTATTTCTGTAAATCTTAAGGTCCAAGGATATCTGCAGTATACATTAGATGCAGAACTTAATACAGGTGCCATGAATTCTTGTGCAAAGCATGGAGCCATACCAGCTTACTATTGGTAACCAATTGATATCTCTTTTAGAGCTGTCAAGAAGTCTGAAATCAAGATTAAGTACATTTCCCCAGACTTTCCTATATTGATTCAAGAAGCCAAAGTAGCAGTTACACTCTATTGCTATGATACTGGTGCAGATATATTACTAGGACAAGATTTTGTAAATAAATGTTTTCCTTTTGTTATAGGTAGTGACTTTGTACAACTTACAGTTTTGGGAAAAGCAATTAAGGCACCCAAAAAATCTTGTTATGAAACAAGAATAAAAGTTAAGCAAACTTTCCAGCAAGTTGAAAAATCTGCAAGCAATCTAATTCATATTCAGAAAATCATTGGTCATACTGAAAAACATGGTAATAAAATGATAAAGGATATCAAGGATAAAATAGAAAAGAATTGTACATCAAAATATCCCAATGATTTTTGGACCAGAGAAAAGTGTTTTGTCATCTTGCCTTATAAAGAAAATTACACCCCCAAAGCCGCAAAAAGCTTCTGCAAACCACATGTCTCCTACCGAATGTGAGTATTGCCAAAAAGAAATTACAGAGCTCCTAGAAAGAAAGTTGATAGAAATCAGTAGAAGCCCTTGGGCTTGTCCTGCTTTTTATGTCAATAAGCACAGTGAGAAAAAGCAAGGAAAACCCAGAATGGTAATCAACTACAGAGCCTTGAATGATTCTCTGCTTCCAATTAGGTTTCCCTTACCATCAAAAGAATTGTTGTTTTCTAAAATTGAGAAGTGTAATGTATTCAACAAATTTGATTTAAAAAGTGGTTTCTGGAAGATTGGTATAATTCCCAAAGACAGATACAAGACAACTTTTGTTGTCCCAAATGGCCAGTACCAGTGGAAAGTGATGCCTTTTGGTTTGAAGAATGCTCCATCAGAATTTCAGAAGAGAATGGATGACATCTTCAAACATCTCAATTTTGTCATTGTATATATTGATGATTTGCTTGTTTGTTCTATAGATTGTAGATCTCATGTACAACATCTCAATGTTGTTTATGACCTCATGTTTAAACATGGTTTGGTGCTCATTCGTTCAAATCTTTGTTGGGCACAAACAAAAATTGAATACCTCGGCTTGATCTTGTCTAAAGGTGAAGTGGAATTACAAGATCATGTTTTAAAAAAACTTACTGAATTCCCTGATGAAATCTTAGATCAGAAACAACTACAGAGGTTCCTTGGTTGTTTGAACTACATCCGAAAATTTTATGAGAATCAAGCTAAGGATGTTAGAATACTTCAGAAAATATTAAGCAAAGTTTTTCCATGGAATTACAAGATGACACAAGCTGTTCAAATCATAAAGCAAAAGATCCAGAATTTACCTAGGCTACATATTCCAGATATGGCTTTCTAGCTTATACTTGAAACTGATGCCTCAAATGACACTTGGGCAACAGTATTATTATAGAAGAATGTTCTTAAGTTGTAATAAGTGTGTATATACACTTCAGGTTTCTTTAGTGATACAGAATCAAGATACCCTTCATCACACAAAGAGATTCTTGCTGTCAAGAATGGAATTAAAAAATTCAGACTATTCTTAAAACTTGTACATTTTATTGTAAGAACATATATGAAACATATGAAGGGCATGTTATCTAATCAACGTCTGTTGGAACAGGGAAACAACAGAATTTTGCGATGGAGTCTTTGGCTTGACGGATTTGATTTCGAAATCCATTATAAACCTGGTAAAAATAATTGTGTTGTTGATCTTCTTACCAGAGAAGTTTCTCCCCATACAAAGAAAGACAAGACCATTAAATGGCTTCATCCTCCTTGAGCATAAGGGATGTTCCTCCACCTGTATTCAAATGGATCCTTGTGTGTGAAAATTGTAAATATTGTTACTGCTTTAATTGCTTAAGTTGTAGCATTAGGTCCAGTCCAACTTGTATAAATATTCTGAATAAATGGGTACAAAAATGTAACCACTATGTTTCTTATTTCAATTACTTTAGAATGAGCCATACTATAGCAAGAGGATCAATCAAAGGAGGACCAATGCAAGGACAGATATATATCTTGCTTTATACACCTTGTATTACATGTGAATATTATTGCAAGGTAATGTTGCAGGTGAAATATGATGGTTCCTGTCGGATAATCTTTGAATGCTCAACATTCAAAGAATCCCAGATATGGTGGTCTGGATGGTTATATATTCTATTCTGGACTTACTGTCCCAGAGATATTCTCTTCTTTGGAAGCAGTAAGGATGCTTTAAAACACTGGTTTAGAGCAGAAATTGAAGAAGCTTCTCATTACGAAGGATGGTTCGTTTTTAACTTTTCCAGGGAAGTGAGTTAAATTTTGAAAAGTTTGAGCCACCTCAGCCTCAAACATATAAAGTTACCAGTGAATACTATGGTGACTTATGTGTTCCAGAAGACGAGCTTATTCCATCCATGCAAGGATCTCCTTTTTATAAGTACTTTAGTGGGCCACCACCATTTTCTCATGAACATAGCTCTCCACCAAGAAGTCACTTCGATTATGGCAGTGATGGATCATTTGATTCTATTTCTGAATGTAATATAATCAATCCTATGGAAGCATGATGGGCCTAGTGGTCACTATTTTATAATAATGATGAATTGATTCCTTTCATGTCTAATGGGATGACAGTGGTGTCCCGTCAGTTCTGTGGGTTCCTGTAGAACTCCAATATGTATTCATGTGATTCAAGTATTCATGTTATTAGATTTGCGAATATTTACTTTTTATCTGTCATTCCGTAAAAGTTGGTATGGGTCCCCATATGGCCAAGCCTCTAAGGGATGCGATAACAACTGTAGTCCACAGCTGCCCCATCCACTTGAAAGGAATCTTGTTTTACAGGCATCTGCCAGTTTATGTTTACCAGCAACCTATTAAAATAAGTATAAATAAGCCTCTTCTCCTCTCATTTAGACATTCAGAAATCTAGTGATTGAGGAGAGAGTTTATGTCGGAGTCTTTGAAGTTTATAGTGTGTCCGAGCAATGTGTATCCTCTTCACTCGCCTTTGGGAACTTGTGAATGAAAAACACTGATCTCAAGTGTACTGTGTCTCTGCTCTGTCATGTTAGTCTGATCATATATATATATATATTACTTTATATATAAATGTGGAAGAATGTATAATGCATAATATTGTTCTCAATAATAACGTCCAACTAAAATCCCTAATCAAGAATTTAGTACTAAGCTAAATCAAGAAAGTGGAGTTCAAACCTCGAAATTTTCCTTTAATTTTAGCTAAATAAAGGCTTCAACATGTGCTTAATATGCACTCATTTTATAGAAGACTTCCTTAAGTTGTGGGTTTTCCTCTATGATATACTTTCAAGTAAACCTCTCTTTCCTATTAATTCTACTTTCTAATGGTGAGAAATGATGTTTTTTGGCCTCCCTAGTTCCCCATATCTATGTAGTCAATGTACCAGCTCCTGGTCAGCCCCCCCTCAAAATATTTAATGAGTATTCCCAAATTACCTATCTCATAAAGAAAATGCATTCAATCCATTACTAAAAAAAATATTCACACCTGACAAGGCCTTCCCAAAGTAGTAAAAAAGAAACATAGCGAAACCAAAATTGAAAAAAAAATGCTTCGTAAGACTTTAAAGTTGCATTCGAATTGAAACCACAATTCAATGAAAATCACTATAAAAATGTGTCCTCAAATATTCAAATGTAATACCCAGGCCAAATATAAAATCAAAATGCACTAAATCATGCCTACAAAATCCTCAAATCCTTTGATCAAATAGATATTTAAAGCCACAATGCTAGTTGGATCCATTGTGTTAGTGGAACACATCCTAGAGCTGTTATACCCTATCTTGCTCGATAATAATGGTTAGCAGAATGGAAGAACCTATAATTTCCCCTAAAACCGTTGGACTTATGACTAAAGGACATAAGGATGCTATCCATCCCAGTACACCTAAAGGTTTCATGATGGATGGTGTAAGGCCTTGAGAGCTTAGCTCAGGAACGTGCACTTCCACCACAGTCTGAATTGGGAAGGAAAGTTGACCAATACAAATGAAGAGACATAGATATTCATATAGCGGGGATTTGTGGTTCCATGGGCCTGCGACATACCAAGGGATGACTCCACCCAATGCGCCTTACGACGAAAGTCAAATGACAGACAGTTTGATGAAGAGTTGAGGGAAAGACTTGGGTGCTCCATTGACGAAGGAAAAATCAACTAAGGCATGGGGGGAGCACTTAGGAAAGTCATATTGAATCACCTAAGGGGCACACACACCCAAGATGACAAGTTGTTTATATTGATGGGGCACGTCGACATGAGGGGTGCACCAAGGTTGGGCACACTAGTCCCAAGGGGAATGATGGTTGATGAGCACATGGGTTTGTTTATGCGATCGCGTCCACGAAGGGGCACAATGATTCATTTAGATATCGGTTCATCAAGGAGTGTGACACCCCTAAAGGACACTATGTTTCATGCTAGTAACCTTTGGAAAGCCTATAAGAGAACAAGGGCACTCAACTAAAGAAGGTAGAAGTTTTGGCAAGACATAGAGACAAGGTGAGCTCTACGATTTTGAGGCAAACGGAGGGGAGGATATCCCTCAAAGAGAAAAGTCACTCCACTCTATGAGGAATTGTGCTACCTTGAGGAGGAGAGTTCGATGAACAAATCTAGGTGAATTTCTCTTGGGAATATTTTGGTTAAGTCTAGAAAGGCAAGTCTATGGAGGCATGTGTGAGGCATAATTGAAATCTATGAATTCTGTTGAAATGAATAGGTAGAGTCTACGGAAACGAAGAGACAACATTTCTGTGGTTGGTAGCATGTCTGAGGTGCACTACATGTGGCATCAGAGATGGTTACGACATAGAGTCTTATGGTGACAGATATGTTCATGAGTGTCTTAGTGAGGTGAGGCAAGTCGTTTGACTCTACCAAAGTTGAAAATGAGTTGCTAGTGCTCAAGTTGTAACTATTCTTCTAAAAACAATATGTATTCGTGTGTTAGGAATGGTTATTGTTTCCCGCACTATATCTACATTTATCTTTCATTTTTTCCATTATTGTTCTCTTGGCTTCTCATGTTCATGGATGTATTCTTAAAAATGACTAAGTGTTAAAGAAATTAACGAATGTCTATGTATACAAGAGTTTCACTAGAGTAGGAGTGTGACTCGTTGGTATCCTAGAACGAAGTATGCATGCTTTAGGTGAAGAGGTATATTCCAAATGAAGTAAAATTGGTGTTTCCAAGCAGTCAAGTGAGAAACATCGCGGTTTCGCACACTCTCAAGAGGTGCACGATCATAAGGCGTGTTGTGGGGACGTTTCAGATGGTATCAGAGCAAACTTGGATCTTCACTAATACTGTAGCCATAATAGTTGTGGGGAAGGGTCACACTTGTTGGTAAAATAGTCTGGGTGCATGCTTGGTAAGGTTTGAAAAACTAACCCATCGTAGAGGAAACCCCAGTGCAGACTTAGTGAGTGGTTTGATGCAGTGAACTTGTTCATCGCAGAATTTGCATCAAACTTATGATAGAGGTTGGATTGATGGTTTGATGAGAAGGTTGAGCTAGGCACACACCTTGTATAGAACAAGAGTAGAGTTGTGGTGAAACAAATCACTTGGATAGGGCGAGTGATCGCATAACTCATCATAGAATTTTTTGTACACTTAATCATAGAGGAAGACTTGGTTGGTTGGATTCATGAGGAAAGTCGGTGTCAGTGTTGTTGTGAACACCTTAGAGAGACCAAGTCTAGAGTTTGTTGGGTGAATTGAGATCTTGAGAAAGGAAGTTGAACGCAGAATCTGTTGAACGACTTGTCACAAAGATAACTGAAGAAGTGATCACTTAAGAAAAACACAGAGGGTGATCACATAAGTTATTGTGAAGGGGAGAAGTTCTAGGTTGCATCAAGGTGAAGCACTTGGATTCATTGCATAACTTGCGGTGACCTAGAGAAACTCCACAATAGGAAGTTGGTTGGGAACATTTCCATCAAGACATCTTTGTGTCATGCATTGATGAGAACAATAGTTGAGTTGAGTTGGGTTTTTGGATGAGATCGCAACCTTCAGACAAAGTAGCTCTTGGCATAGTCATGCCATTCAATTAGAAGCATTATGAATTGACATTCGAGTAGTAGATGCATGGTTCCTTGAAGTGGAAGTAGTGAAGGTACGAAGGTGGGAGGGCATTGGAGATGAGTTCGGCCTTTTGCATGCAAAATTTGGACTTGGCCTTGTATCACAAAGGACAGTGGTTGAGGTGAATTCATGTGGAGAGTCAGTTTCTTGGGAACGAAGGTCCAATACAACAGGCTCAGAACATGGTTGCAGAGAATGATGCAGTTGAGAAATATTCAAAGAAGTCATGTAGAAGTTTGGGATGCCTTGTGTTATCACTCCAGGAGTCTCTTTAGCTTGTAGATCAAGCGAGTCTGGTAACTTAATCATAATTCTCAATAATGTATTGAATATTGGATCAGATATGAATAACTCACACACTCATTCCTTCACTCAAGGTAATTTGAACATATCTAGATAAAATGAGGCCTTCAAAAGCCATTGATCAGAGGGTTTATATAATTTAGGTGGATGGAGAATGTTAACTATATCAACAACATTACATACATTGAAAACACATGTAAAAGGTTGAATATAACCAACAAAAGGATTTTGATCCTTTGTTTACTAATGCAGAGATAATATGACAATCATTAATCATTAAATAAACAAAGAATTGAACATAAGATTTAAATCACAGGTACAAAATAAGAAAGAGGGACAAAGATCTGAGCAATATCAATGAAATAGACTTATCACTCTAGAATATATATCAAGGGTTTTTACAACAAAAGAGTATAATAGAGTATTCAATATCGAACCCCTTACATTGTAGAAATGATTGGATTTATAGATTTACAATGTTTAAATAATATACTTCAAACACGGGATCAAATAGCTACAAAAACTATTGTGATCTAATATATTACAAATTCTAAGGATCTAGATCCTATTACCATGAAGTCAAATCCATATAATAAGCTAGGTTTTTGACAGCTCCACAAGCTTGTTGGAGGATGTAGAAGTATTTATTGAGCTATATCCAACACTTGGCCCTGAGTCATTTGCTTAAAGGCTAAAAATAAGGTCAAAGTTGACCAAATATGCCACCTAAAATTACTGATAAGGTTTAATAAGATTCTAAAGGATATGTCACCCTCTCCTTTGCTGCCACATACTTTTTGACTTGTTGTTTGCTTGTCATTGAATTTGGAACTACCACATAATATGGAAAAATATGTGGTCAACAACCACATATGCTCATGTTGTTGCTAAAAATGATGCCGAGAGTTCAAAGATATTTTGTCACTTTTCTGTTTAGTTTTATGCTTGTTCGAGATTTGAAAACTTCATTTGTCTTGCCTTTTTTTCTAGGTGCCAATTCTACCCCGTCCATTGTTATAATTATCCAATCTCTTACCTCATGCAACAAAAACTGTGTCAGTTGTTTCTACAATGATTTCATTTTTTGTTTCTATTGCATGAACAATATTGCCTCCAATGTCTTTTGCTTTAAATAAGCTTTGCAATTGGATGTTCATCAATTAATTTTCCCCAAAAAAGGTACAATCAATCAGGGTAGGAATGGATAGGAATTATCTCCACTGATGTGCTCTCTTATGTCAAAATTCCCCAAAGGGTATTGAAGGACCATTTATTCTTGCACCGTCCTCACACAGTTTGTAGAAGGAATAATTACTTAATAAAACAACATCATTAAGAGACCCAGGCCAACCTATGGCCCTACAACAATTTGGGAAGCCCTATTTAAGGCATAATTCCTCCTTAATATGCTTAAGCGAAGCTGCACCTATTTGTCACTGTATAAACTTGGATGATCTCTCAACTGACAATACCCCTTTTTATAGATATTGTGAGTAATATGGGTATTATACCTTACATAAATCATCATACAAACAATGGCGAAGTTCATCAATCAATTATAATGGAAAACTAAATATTGCTTGAAAATAGAGGATCATCAATACTAATGTGAAAGCTATAATGATTTTACCAATCCACTGACTAAGGCTTGCAAAGCACTCAGTTGGAACTTTTCTATCCCAGACTGACATGTTCAATTCAGATGATGTAAGAATACATTGTTCTGAAATAAAGTTTACAGCAACAATATCCATTGTTGTATCCTCTTTAGTATCTTCATTAGGGTATTTATTGACCTCTTTGAGAATTTTAGAGTACGAGGGAGAATTCTCAAGTGAACCTGTCATGTTTTCACTAGTAGTTGAATCCTAAAGCACGAACCATGCTTGCAATGATACTTCCTCTAATTGAGCTGCACCTACTCGAAGAGCATCCATTGTACATAGAACTGCTGGCAATTAATCATACTCAACTTGTAAACCATTCAAATGAATTGGTGTGTCATCAGCATACTCTACTTCACTAGTCACCTGAAACTTGGCTGAAAGATGCAAAATGTGGAGACCCAATGATGTTCCATTCGGAATACATTCATAATTATGAACTCCCTTTGATGATGGTGCCATCGATCCCTGTTATTTTCCCACCTGAGAAGTGGATTCCATAGGACTCTCTCCTTGTAATTTGTGCAACCTGTGAGCCAATGAAGCAGTTTTATAGAGACTAGAATCTAAAGCAACAAGGCTTAATAACCTTTGCATTGTCTCTCAACTTTTTCACTAGGATTTATTGAAAATAAATCCCAGTAGCATTGTAACATTCATGCCCACCATGTAAAATGAACCAATATTGATATTTTCACCTGTGGAGGAACGAGCACTTCCTCTGAGTACCCCACAACCCATAGTCTTAGGGAAGTTCCCCAACTCATAGAGTTCCACAATCGGCATGGCCATTGATGTCAGAGACACGATGCTCTATTTGGTGGTGAACAACCATCCCCACACATGGAGCGTCATGGTTGTGAAGGTCATGGACAATATGCCTTCAACCACGACACATAAGAGAGCCATCAACATGGAGATTCGGCACTTATGGGCGTTGTTATATTCTGACTTCTGAGATAGATTCGCAGCAGATTCAGAATGGACTGAGCCAACAAATCGGCAAGAGAGAAAATAAAATAGGTGGCCTCCATGGAAGTAATGTTATCATATTGTCCACACCAAAGAAGGACCCTTTCCATGTTTTTGACTTGTAACGTGTATGCACATCTGTCAAATGCTCGAAAAATTGACCTATCCTCAATCATAGGACACCTGCGCATTGAGATAACATCTGTCAATCTTTGGCAAGTAACACGATATACCTCAAACATCTTCCTCCCTAGATGATTCGGTCTACTTCTAATGATCTTGAAACCCTATAGCTTAACATATGACACTACTACATATGGGCAGATTATTCCACGAAATTTTTCCGCGTTTCCATTATTTTCATTTTTTTTAAATAGGGCGGGATTTTCATCTATAGTGCCACGAACGTTAGTCGCAATATCCACGAATAGGTTGTTTTAACTTGGTCAGGATTTTCGTCGCTATTTCCACAGAATTTCGCGGCAATAGCGACGAAAATTTTGCCTATCTCATTGGTCGGTGTTAACGACTAGTTGACTATTTGATCTATATATACCTGATTTTAAGAGACTTTGCGACACAATTGCTATAGTTGTGACACTATTCTTGGCTTTTGTTTGAGTTGTTTATTTTTTCTGTCACCACCACTTGAACAAATCCAATTCTCAATCTACATAGCTCAGATTTTGAACTTGCAAGGTTAGTATGTTTTTTTTATTTATTGATTTACTCATTTAACTTGTAAAGTTTTGTTCAAATGTCCAAATTTCATGTAGCTTGTTTTTTCCTTGATAATATATTATATGTGTAGTACCATATTTCATGTCTTTGGTTTTTGGATCTAGTTAGTATATTCTATG
>ML796418.1:173080-183590 GCA_009831015.1 Picea engelmannii
AATATAAATAAAGTATATTTGTTTCAACTTTCTCAATAAAATCCACATACCCTTTTCTTATATGTGATGTTGTTTCTCTCAATTTTTTATAATCACACGCAATTCTAGATGTAGTGATTAAATTTAGTTTGTAGTTGATGTAAATTGTTTATACACTATTAATAAGGAGTATCTAAAATACAAAAAATTCATGACAAAATCTACGATAACATGATGAAATCTACTAGTCAGACAATGAAAAATGAGAACATGCCAAAGTGTCTTAGAAAATAAAACCGTGACCACTGTAAGTAGCCTAAAATTGTGACCATTGTATGTAGATGCAAATCAACACGTCATAATTTAAACCAACCCAACCCGATTGTGGATGACAAGTGGTTGGCATTCTTTTATAGTGGTGAATTTCAAAGATTGGCATTTTGTCTACAAAACAACTTAGAGGCTAGTGTATGGTGTCGAGTGATTCAAGTTTGAGAAATTTTGACCACTTTCGTTAAATGGTGTGTAATTATTTTCCATGGTGATTCAGTACACACTACTCTAAAGTACAAATTGAAGCATATCGATCTTAATAGTTAATCGATAATAATAATAAAAAGCATGTCAAAATGTCTTAGAAGAAATAATTGTGAGGATTGTAGGTCACTGTAAATAAACATATCATAATCGAAAGAAGTAGCTAAAATATAAAAATTTGACAACTTACTGTTTGGTATGGTGTAGGTAAGACAATTACTTGTCAGGACAAGGATTTGTCACTATGAATGAAAATGACAGGAATCTTTCTCGGTTAAGAGAGGCATTAGAGGTGAGGGGCGATGGAAAATTTTATTTCCCTTGCTATGATTGCAGAGGCTTGCAAAAAAAAATAATTTTAATAACAACATCTCAAAGACATTATAGGGAGAAGGGGCATGCCAAAGGGGGTTATGAATATCGTCCCTTGGTAAGAGGATTCAATATTTAATGTATTCTCTATAATAATCAGTATGTCATGAATTTTAGTAATATTTCTGATCGAGATTTTTATATTTTCTATACACACTAACTTTTCTACATTGTTTTTAAATATATAGATGATGCCCCCAAAATGTCGACCTCCAGAGAGTTATTTTCCAAGTATTAGAAAAAATATTCCTTTACAGGGTGATGAACTTCAAGATTAGAATATTGAAGCTGTTGATCAAGTTATTAATGATGATATGGATGGAGATAACGTTAGTGATTCAAATCAAGAAGATGAGATACATAGATTTATCCAAGACACATTTTCTCCAATGGATGAGGACAACCAGGATGATAGTCATGATGTTGATCTTCTACTCGAGAAGTCACGTCAACCTCTTTATTAAGTCTCAACAACAAATCTTTTATCTGCTATATTGTTGTTGGTGAACCTGAAGGTTTTGAATGGTTTATCAAACACATGCCTCACATGGATACTAAGGTATTTAATTTGTTAAATATTTATGCCTGCATGTTCACAAATACTTAAAAGGTTCAATTTTTTCCTATATTGCTATTGTTTTCTAATTTGTAAATTAGTATATTGGATGAGATATTGATGATTAATATTGTTTACATTGACTTATTGTTTAGAATTTTGTAGATTGTTAGGTGAAGTTCTATTACCGACGTCAAATATTTTTCCATGCACATATCGAGAAATATCCATGGTTATGAAATAAATTGGAATGGACTATCAGGCTATTGATGCATGTCCTAATGATCATATCATATATTATGGAAAATATGCATTAGAAAATGAATTCCCACAATGTCAAATAAGTAGATATCAAATCGATAAAGCGTCAAAGAAGGTGCCTCGCAAAGTTCTACGTTATATTTCAATAATTCCACGTTTCCAATGGTTGTTCAGGTGACAAAGTATAACACAGTTTATGGAATTGCATGCAAATAACATAAGTTGAGATGTTGTTCTTTGAATGTCGGCAGATGGTTCTGCATTGAACTACATAGAAGAAAAGTGGCCAATTTTTAAAGAAGAACCTCGTAATGTTAGACTTTTGTTGGAAGTTGATGGTGTCAATCCATTTGGAGAGATTCGTTCTACGTACTCAGTGTGGCTTTCTTTTGTTATAAACAATAACCTTCCTCCTTGGATGTCGATCAAGAGAGAGCACACAATGTTGGTAATGATTGTTCCACGTATTTAATTATCTTTTATTTTCTTTAAAGTATGACAAAATATTTCATTTCTTTGTTTCGTGCATGGTAATTATTTCTTTTATATATAACGACATCTAGATAAGTATAATTAATCATGAAGTATGTTGAACTAATTAGCTAGGTACCAGGTTAAATATATGAACGTATATATTGAGCCTCTTATCGATGAGTTGTTGAAGTTATGGGCTGGCGTCACTATGTATGACATCTCTAGACCAATAGGGCAAAAACGATTTCAATTCCATGGAATACTATCATGGACAATTCATGATGCTCTTGAGTTAACACATTTTTGTGGTATGTTGTTACTTTATTTTGTGATTTAATATTATATATATTTATTGAAAATATCATGCATTATTTTAAATTGTAACTCTAATTTGATGCTACATTAATTCATATATCTTGTAGGTCTTCAAACAAAGGGTAAATTTCCATGCCTAATTTGTGGTCTGAGAATAAAATCTTGTCGTTCAAGGAGTTTAGGAAAGGAAGTGTTTGATGAGTATAGGCACTTTCTACCTAAGAACCATAGTTATCGAACTACATACAAAACAAATTTCAACGGTAAAGAAGAAAATGGAAAAAAATGACAAAGAATGACACCTCGCCTATGGAAGTTGGAATATATTAGAAATCGTCAAGGTACGCAAATTATTTATGTATGACATATTATATAAATATTTGGTTAATTTATTAGTATTAATTTCATTTTGTCCCATTAATTAGTGTTAATTTCAATTTGTTGATGTTTCATGAATGTTGTTAAGGAACAAATGGGATTCCACGAGGAATGAAAAGTTACCTGATGCAATTCAATAGATTGTCATACTACGAGCACCTAAAAATAGTTCATCTATTTGATACAATGCATATTGGGAAGAACATAACATAATTGTTATGGCGAATATTAGATGGAAGGATTGACAAAGAGAGAATTGGAAAGATTTGTTGTGACATCCAGGAAGCTAATCACGCATTGCAAAGTTTTATTATTAATTCTAATGGCGATGATCATTAACATAATACTAGTATTCCTTGGTTATTGATGGAGCAACAAAGAAATATTGTAAAAGAGGTCATTCGAAAAATTAGGTTTCCGATGGGGTTTTCGTTGAACATACAAAATATCTTAGCGAAAAAAGGTGATTTTGGTGGGGTTAAAACACATGATTGGCATACATTCATTAAGTTAATTAGTAGGTTATAATGTATTTCCTTATTGGTATGCATTTTTTGGAAACAAACAATAATTATTTGTTTTTTGTTACAGTATGGTCTACCTTTATCTTTCCCATACTACTTTGACAACAACATAAAAAAAATTATTTATGTACCTGGAAAATACATGAGGTAAGTATTCGTTTATAAGGAAAATGTACTTCTTATGTGATTTGTAGAAGAACTTATTGACATATTATGTTTTATCTACAAATTTATGTATGCCTTCATATTATTTTATTGCATCAACATTTGTAGGTGGCTATCATCAAAATAAATCCATAAAGAAGATATAAGGTATTGGAAGAGATAAATTCCCCGACTAATGTGTCAAATGCAACAATATCTACCTCTAGAATTTTTCAATGCATAAGAACACTAGCTCATACACCAAGTTGAGGAGATTGAATTATGTGGACCAGTACACACAAGGTCGACATGGATGGTGGACAGGCAGTTGAAGTCACTGAAGGATTTTGTTAGACAAAGAGCATGTCCGGAGGGTTCTATGGTTGAGGGATATGTGGTATATCAATGCATGGTGTATATTAGTCAATATCTACCTAAATTAGTAGAAAATATGAATGTGCCTCACATTTGGCATCTTGACTCCATCAACAAATTTGAAGGGGAGGTCCTATTGGGGAAAGGTAAAATGAGGATTGTCAAAGGTAATTATTAGATGTTGACATAGATTTAATATATTACACATTTATTAAAGTATTCCTTTATTAACAATAGATAATTAATGATATTAAATTGTTATGCTATCATATAGTTGCTCGAGAGTGGGATGATTTACATTTATACATTGCAAACAACCTTGATTGGATGGAGCATTGGATAGAATATACTGAAGAATACTTCAGTAGGTTATCATGGGAAGGGGTGAGTAAGATGATTAAAACATCGCATCATCATCGAGATCAATTTCCTAATCTTGCATAAAGGGAAGTTGATTTAGCCTTTGGTTTAAAAGATAAACAGGCAAGTTAAAATTTTTACCCACAGTTTCCTAGTTTTTTCCCAATTTTTCAATGTATTTGGTTTGTTTAATTTTTGAAATATATATTTACTAAGTCCTATATGAGGATTATTAATTGGCAATGTATTGTTTACTTGTTGTCCATGTTGCAGTTGAAACATCACAAGGCTATGTGGTGTAATGGTCGTAAATTTCGTATCAAAATGTTGGATGATAAGATGAAAACCTTGGATTGTGGGATAACTGCAGTGTTTAAGGTCACCAACATTTCCTCTAGAAGTGAAATAAATCCGGAAGAAACTAAGAATAGGTACTATGGCCATTTGGAGGATATAATTGAGTGTGATTTTAATTCCTTTAAAATAGTTTTGTTTGAGGTTAAATGGTACAGGCTACAGATGCATGAACGTGATCCTGAAAGAACTGTTATTGATCATGATAATGGATTTACCATGGTTAATACAAGGGCATTTGAACCAGGTATAGAGCCTTATGTTCTTCCAAGTCAATGTGAGCAAGTATTTTACTCATAGGTACCTGGTAAAGCAGGTTGATCATACGTTGTTAGATATGATCCAAGAGGAAGACCAATAAAGTATAATCATGTAGTTGAGGATGAAGATAATAACGAGGAAGAAGATCATGATTATGCAGATCAGGAGGAGTTGGCTCATGTAGTTGATGTGTCAGACAAAGAAGTTGAAGAATTTGATCATCCAAATGTAGGAGACGACGATCTCATTGACGATATCGATAACTATATTAGCGAAAATGACGTTGATGATGATGTTGAGAGGAATGAGCCTTTCACCAATATCTATTCTGAACCAGATCCTGATATAGATGTTGAGATGGATGAAGAAGAAGATGATTGATATTTAATTGTTGAAAATAAGAGGTATGTGTTTATATCTTTTATATGATCTTTGTATGTTTTCATTTTGTATAATATAGTATATGATACATGTTCTTTAGAATTTCAAATTAAGTAATATGGGGAAATTGAGAGTGATGTGAGGGGGGGGGGATAATTAGAGCTTCCACATTCACATGGTTTCCCCTATTTAGTAGAGAATGAACTATTCTCGAAACCAAGAGGATCTCTACGCGACTGCGCCTAATCATACCAACGATGTAGGTATGTCCATCATCAATTCAAACTGTGAATGGGGCCAATGTTGGAGGCATATGGGAATTGTGATCATGAGGCTTTATAACCCTACAATAACAAGAGACATTAATTGAACTTTGACTAGATTGAAAGGTGCGTGAAATTGAAAATACTAACAACCCAAAACTAAAAGGGATCAATACACAGACTGTCAATGAGAGGTGATCTGGGCATGGTGTGTAGGAATAGGCCTAACACCTTCAAAATTATTATTCTCCAAATATATTATACAATTTTTACAAGGAAATTGTACTAGGACTAGACACTGGCAACAATGACCTGTGAATGGGGCCAACGTTGAAAGTTTTTCAAACTATTTTTGAATGCATTGAAATTTGACATGGATATACTATTCACATGCCTTAATGATATGGGAGGGTTTTTGGACTCAAATTTGACTCACAAACCCACTTTCTTCCATCATCAATTCATCATGTAAACCATAAACCCTAATTTAGTGGAGTCATCGATTTGTCGGGTTTTAGTGTTCCCAGTGAACAACACATGTACCTTCTTAATTTTCTCCCTTCACTTGATGTGGTCCTGGTCATTCATCAAGATCATGAAAGTTGTAGGTGCATTACATAAACCCAAATGAATCACTAACCATTCACAAAAACCTCGTTGCCTTGTCTTGAATGTTATTTTCCACATATTTTGCTTTGATTCTTAATTAATCATGGTAACATGATCTTAGGTCCAACTTGGTGAAGAAATTCCCTGTTATAATTGAACCAACAAGTCATCGATATGTGGCAACAAATATTTTTTCTTGATGGTGACTTTGTTCACAATGTGGTAGCCAATGCACATTCTCCATCTTTTGTCCTTCATGGGCACCATTATGATGAGTGAATCACATGGTGATGTGTTGGGCTTGATGATTTCTTGCTCTAACATAGTTTCTACAATCACTTCTTCACTTCATCTACTTATATGATGGACTATAGATACAGTATGATGTTTGACAATGGACACATTGTAAACGACCAAAACTCAAATTCTCTCTTGGGTGGTAGAGCTTGAGGTTCTTGAAATGCCTCCTTATAGTTTTTGATATACTATTGGAGTTGCGAGCATTGCGTACCATCACATCCTTCTAAGGATGCCTTCATCTCCACTTTATTTCCCTATCTTTGTTGCATTCCTTCTCTCAATATCAACAAGACAAAATTTTTGATATTGATAATGATTCTCCTCGCTTGATGATTGTCATTAAAGAGAGTTTAACATTGTTCTTGTGTTGGACCGAAAATAATATCACTCCACCCATAAACCCATAAACCATAATTTTCTTTCAAAGTACACAATTTGGTTGATGCAAGTTTAAGGTTTTCATCATTCTTTCTTCATTTTTCTTTCAGATTCTACATTAATGTATATACAATGTATCTGTGTCATGGTTGTGATGAAAAATCCCTCTTTTTCATTGATTTCTTAATCAACACCATCAAGATACTAGAGGCGGGCAACAGTGACATGTGAATGGGGCGAATGTTGAAATGTTTTCAAATTGTATCTGTATGCATTGAAATTTGACCTGGATAGACTATTCACATGCCTTAACGATATGGGAGGGTTTCTAGACTCAAATTTGACTAACACGCCCACTTTCTTCCATCATCAATTCATCATGGAAACCATAAACCCTATTTTTCATATGTTCTAGTAGATATGTTAATGATTCCAAGTTTCATATTTGTATTTGACTGAAGGTCCAACTAGCTTGCAACATATCAAATTGAGATTTCAAGTCGATAAACCAAATATGAAATGAATCCAAGCATCATTTGATATCATCGCAAGAGAGACGAATGTAAATAATCTTGCGATGAATTTGCTATACTATCGACGAAAAAAGTTCATCGATAGTATAGCTAATTCGTCACAAGAATATTGTGACTAATTTGAATGGTGTTACATGGTTTACAAGGAGTGTAAGGATTATATTATGGTGAAATGTAGTGTATTCTATAAAAACAATCTCTATGCCAAACCTCAAAATGGATAGTACCATATCTTGCTCATAAGACAAATATTCTTGGTATGTTTCCTTTATGGTGGCTCAAGCCCTCAGTACACATGATGCCTTACAATGAAATGTAACAATTTTACTATTGAATGATAGTGTTATGTCACCCATGGTTAATGAAAGAACTTAAGGTTCCTAGGTCCTATTTGAATCTCCTTAGAATTGATATTTGTTACATATTGATTGAAAAAAGAAAAAATACTTATGTAGCGGATATTAATTTGGTCTTTGTGTGGGACATTTTATTCCATTAGAATGTTTTGTACAAAAATAATGGATCTTGGGGACTACACCATGGTCAAGAAATGAGAAACAAGGAACAAGGAATGAGGAACACAGAACAAGGAACAAGGAATGATAATTATACAAGGACTAAACAACGGCAACAGTGACCTGTGAATGGGGCCAACGTTGAAAGTTTTTCAAACAGTTTCTGTATGCACTGAAATTTGTCATTGATAGACTATTGGCATGCCTTAACGATATGGGATGGTTTCTGGACTCCAATTTGACTGACACGCCCACTTTATTCCATCATCAATTCATCATGTAAACCATAAACCCTAATTTTCTTTCAAAGTACATAATTTGGTTGACGCAAGTTCTATGTTGTCGTCAGTCTTTCTTCATTTTTCTTTTAGGTTCTACATTAATGTATATACAATGTATGTGTGTCATAGTTGTGTCGAAAAATCCCTCTTTTTAGTTGATTGCTTAATCAACACCATCAAGATACTAGAGGTAGGCAACAGTGACATGCGAATGGGGCCAACGTTGAAATGTTTTCAAGCTGTATCTATATGCATTGAAATTTGACCTGGATAGACTAGTCGCATGCCTTAATGATATGGGAGGGTTTCTGGACTCAAATTTGACTGACACACCCACTTTCTTACATCATCAATTCATCATGGATACCATAAACCCTATTTTTCATATGTTCTAGTAGATATGTTAATCATTCCAAGTTTCATATTTGTATTTGACTGAAGGTCCAACTAGATTGCAAAGTATCAAATTGAGATTTCAAGTTGATAAACCAAATATGAAATGAATTGAAGCATCATTTGATATCGTCGCAAGAGAGACAAATGTTTGGCTCATTTGAGATCTTTGGAGCTCCTTTCCTGTTTAGTGGGGCTTCTCAAGTTGTTTCATGTTCATCGGGGCTTCTCGGGTTTATTCCTTCCCCCTCCCCCTTGGGGTAGGGAATCAATTCCTATGTATCCATATTATTTGCAGTCATGATGCTTCTATGTTGGACTTGACCCCATTGTTCTAGGAATTTCTATGTATGATTGTTGATCATATCACTATATTATACTTTGCTACGTATTTTCCATCCCCATGTTGTACTATATTGAGACCCCATTTTGTCTCATTCACTTGGCTCCCTTATGCCACACATACCATTGTATCATTTTTATGAGATTTATTAATGAGTATGATTATGCCTAACTTGTCCCTATTGGGATCTTGTACACCTATTACCTTTTGAATTTTTTGTTGATAGGTGGTACTCTATGGTTCATCTGCAGGTGGTCCTCCTTCCTTGGACACTTGTCTCCATTCTTGGTCCTCTCTGAGCATTGCAAATAAAATTGTGATGTATTTTGGTCATAAAATTTCCTCCTAACCTCACACATCATGGGGAAGTATGTTATCACCTAAAAACTACTCAATTTTGACATTTCCACAAGTTTTTGTTGAAATATACCATTATCAACATGTTTACTATCGATTTCACCTCACTTCCCACCTCAGCCACTAGACCTCTATAAGTTTCTAGGAAAAATCCTAATTTTGACCCATTAAATCTAGCACAAATAATAGCCCTAAAATGTGTGTCATCGTGTGGAAGGTACCCCCAAAAGCTACACTGACCCATCAAAATCAAAATTTTGATTGTTCCCAGCCCAAAGTTTCCAGAAAGTGAAAGTAGTTATCAATGGAAATTTCTAAACTCTAGTTGATATTCCTAGCCTTGATTTTGTCATATTTAACAACTATTTTATGACCATGTCAAGGGTGTTTAACCACTACTTTTCCTATAAATAAAGGCCTAAGATAATTCCATCCATCCATAGTAGGTACATGCGGCCAAAACCACACTAGATATCTTCAGGACTCCTTCCTCTTGATAGTGTTTTCTGTGTTTTGATCACTCAACCAAGGAGGGGATATATACACATCAAGGAATTCATGGACCCTCCCAAGAAGGAGGCTTTGGAGCCACATATTCAAAAATTCTACTCCCTAGGTGATATCTTTGATCTTTCTATTCATTATGGAGATATTTTTTGCATTATTTCAAACTATTTGTTCATGCCTATTGTTGTAATTTCTTGGTTTTCTTTCTTGTCACATGAATATACTAGGGTTTGAATCTTTGTGAAGCATATTTAGGATATGGTTTTCATGTTCTACTTTCATTTTTGTCGGAATCTAATTCATAACCATTATATTAGTACATTATGTACACCATTGCTGCAATTTATACCCAACACTTGGTGATTATGCTACTTATCTTGTGAGAGGAGTACTTTGCTCCATTTCCTTCTTGTTGCCTTGAGGTGATGTTATTAATTGATGTTCTATTGGTTCCTGGTTTGAAGAAGAATATTCTTTCAGTTTGTTGTATGATATATGTACATTGGAGAGTTGCATTTGAGAGACAACATTGCACTATCAATTATTGTAGTTTATCTAGTCTAAGGACTTTTGCTAGAGGGGTGAGAGAAGGTGGTCTTTATGAGTTACTTGTTGATCTTGTTAAGAACCAAATACCAATATAGCATAGAAAAACCTCAGAAAAAGTACTCAACGCCTTGAAAAAGAGATAATTTCAGATAATAAGCCTCTTCGAGGGGGCAACCTCCTTTTACCCCACTTAAATGTTCAAGTACAAGAT
>ML796418.1:200894-214527 GCA_009831015.1 Picea engelmannii
AAATACAAAAAATAGAAAAACATTAAAAAAAACATAAATTTTTTAACAAAACACTAAAACAAAATTAAAAAGAACTCGCGCCCATTCCCACGACTAGCAGAGCAACAAAACCCGATCGTGGGCATAGAAAATCCCCTCGACAGTGACAGAGAGAGTCAAAGGAGGCCCTGTCCAACAAATTTGGATAGTGACAGAGGCGGAGGATCCCTATCCGACCAAACCTTCTAGCAATCGTGGAGTGGAAAGATCAGGGGTTGACATTATGCAGCCACTAAAATCGGTAATTTCTTAATCTTTTATTTTTCTTGGTTTAATCATGTGAGAACATGTCTATATCGAATGAAACTGGGAATAAAATTAGTCTACTTGGTTGAGGATTTCCATTATGTCGTTCAATGCTCCTAAACTATTTTTTTTCGCCTATGCCAATGTGGTCTCAATCGACAAGACCCTTTTAGGGCCACAATTTCTAAACTATGTTAAGGCCACGCTATTAGGGCCAAACTTTAGGTACTCTGTTAGGGCCACAACCACACTTTAGGCACTCTGTTAGTGTCTGCACTCGAATCGTAGATAGGGAGGAGGGAGAGGCCTGCACTCGAATCATAGATATGGAGGAGAGAGAGGCATGAACAAAATACCAACCAAAATCATAAATGTTTGAGGCCCATTTATGTTTGAAGCTCCTTTAGAGAAGATCGACTTAACAATAAGCCCAACGAACTATTAAATTATGAAAACACCACACTGTTTTTTCTCTTTGTTCTAAGGGTTTTAGCATTGTTTATAATGCATAAAGTGTGGTCCCTTTAAATACCCTAAGTGACAAGAATTATTTATTCATGATATGGGCCCTAGAATCTTTGTTAACTATTACCAACAATTGGGTTTCAAGTTTACTCTTACTCTTCAACTTGCACATAATAACAATCTACCTCAAACACATAATATGCACCTTAAGGATGGTAATAACTTTGACTTAAGAGTTTTTGCATTCACTTGTAAAATTTCAAATCTGGATGGTATCAAAATCTACTATGAATAAGTGTAATTTAAATACATTTTTATTCAATATATTTCTCAGTGTTGTTGGAAAAATACTTTCCCTCACAACCCACCAAGTAATCTCATGGTTGGCTGATTCCACTCTGTTTTCATTTGATGGTTTCTGTGTGAATGATCAAATTGGTTACAATATTGTACTTAATGGCATTGGTTAAGGTTCTTTGATAGTGAAATTTATCATTTTCTTATATGACACGTGAATCCATGTTTCTTTGGTAATTTTTCAATACAATTTCCTATTGGGATATAATCTTTTATATTCTTAGACTCATGTTGGTAAATGAACGAACTAAGACTCTTTTCCATGTGCAAATAGAGATCATGATTTTCCTTTCCTCAAGAGTTGTAGTGTCAATCTTCTAATTCTTTAGTCAAACCAAGTCTTGGAACTCCCCTTCTCTACTCAATGACTAGACCTATTTTAACACTTAGTAACACCCACCTTAGGTTAGGAACCCTTTTCCTTAGCCTTAAAGTGAAGAGGAAAGGCCATCGAGGTGAAAATGGGTGGCTTTCCTAGAAATTTCCCCTAAGCTCTCCTACGCAGGGTAGGCCTTTCCCTTTAGCAAGAGTTTGAGTGGTAACAATACAAAAAGAAAAGATTAAAGTGGAGAAGAGTGTGGGAGAGGAGAAAGAAGAAAAAAGAAGAATGTCAAACATCTAATATGATACTGATTATTTTGAGAATGAAATGAAGGAGGAAATATAATAAGGAAATGTAATGTGTATGACATTGGATGGTTTTGGATTAAGAGTTAGGCCTTAGGTGCATTTGGATGACTATAAACACAATCTTAATCATATTACCATTTCTTCTAGTTCAAATAGCAAACTCAATGAATATATCTTTCCATTCCACCCAATTTTTGTGGAGTTGCAAATTTCAAAATGTTGTTATGTTGCAATCCATACAAAAATGTTCTACTCACAAATATATTCCCTTGATCTTATTTGTTTTTGTCACTAATGTGAGGTGCTCCATTCAAAAATTGGTTGTTTGCAATAGCGATATTTGTTGACATGGACATCTTTTGTATACCAAGTTTTATTGCAAACAATGCAATGATGAGTAGGTGTGTCCAACACCTATCTTTGATCTTCTTTCTCAGTGAGTGCATGGCATTTTCTTTCCAAACTTTGTGTTTTTATTATGAGAGTTTACTCTTTGGAATGCATTGACTTGTTTTGTGAGACCTAAATGGTTGCAATTGTGAAAGAAAGCACTTGCAAAAGATTTGTTCTTTTTGTTTTCAATCATCCAATGAGCATGATATTATTAGAAGCACGACCCCTTCTTTTCCTTTTCACAATTCCAAGCTCTTCTAGGCATTTTTATCCCTAAATGATGTCATTTCAATTTAGAGAATTTTTGGGAGGGATATTCTCTATTTCTAATCAGGTTTTCGTACAATGCATATTCATCTTGACTCGATGTGTTTCGTATACTCTAGAAGAAAAACTAAGAACAACTTCAAGAGTGCCTGGTCCTCCTTGGGTTTTTTAAAGTTAACTCCAATGGCCTGGACTTGTTTAAAATTATTTTAGAATAAAACATAGATGTGGCCTCTTGTTTCACAAAGTTATTTTTAATAAAATTCTTAGTATGATGCACATTAAAATTTCTATGATCTACTCATTGATGGATTTCTCCTTATGAAAAAGGTAAAGAAGGGCTCACAACAATATTTGCTGCTGCTTGTTTCAATAGTACACTGTGTAAATGGGACTCATTTACTTATAACATAGTTTGTGACCTCCGCAAACAAAGATTCCACATACCTTAAGAAAATCTCTCCAAACCTAAGAGACGTTAGTGTGAAGAAAATAATAGGACACTTATACATCTATACATATAATAGGCCACTTATGTATAATCATATGTCTATACATCTAGGGTCTCAGATTTTCTTTGAGAGTCAGAAAAGAAGTCCACCAAATATTTAGAGTGAGGATTAGTAAACCAAAAGACATGTTGATTAGGAAAAGTATTTAAAATGGAGTAGAAAGGAAGCTTGTTGTATATGCCAATTGGCATACACAACATCCATTGTGCATGTTTTGTATGCCAATTGACATACATAACAACCACAACAGTTGTTGTGTATGCCAAGCGACATACATAGCAGGACCAATGGGCATACAAAACAACCATTTGGCCTATTATGTATGCCAAGTGACATACACAACATGTCCAATGGGATTGCTCTATATGCTAATTGACATACACAATAGCCACAATGAATGTTGTGTATGCCAATTGGCATATAGAGCAATCCCATTGGGCCTGCTGTGTATTCCAATTAGAATACACAGTAGCCACAATTGACACCTTTCTTTTCTTACTTCAATGATGAAGGTTCAATTACTAACTTTTAAAGGACTTTTGGTCTCCTGACTTAGTGATTTACCTATCATGAGGAAAAATGATGGATTGGAAAATCAACAAGTTCTTCAAGTCAATGACTTAGCTGTTTTCTTGACAAAATGGTTCATAGAAATGACAAAAAAAATATTGAAGGAGATTCTACAATGTGAATTATCCATTACTCATAAAAAAAATTAAACTCTTATTCTATGCAAAATTGATTTTCCTGCATGGTTTCTTGGTGATTTCAAAACTTCTTCAACTCATCAACAGTACTAAGGAGTCATTAAGGGATCCAATACCTTCATAAATATTTACACATCAAATTTAGGCTTGAAAATTTGATCCTAAATCCTCATAAATATAAACTACCTCATGTGCGAGCTCAATATCAACAAACTAAAATAAGTATTGGCAAGCGATTAAATATAAGTTTAAATGAGTGTTGGTGGAATCCCTTGATTTCTCAACTTGAAAATTACGCAACTATATGCAACTATGCAACTATATGAAACTATATGAAACTTTATGCAACAATGCAACTTATGCAACTATATGCAACTTATGCAAATATATGCAACTATGCAACTATATTGCAACTATATGCAACTATATGCAAATATGCAACTTATGCAACTATATCAAACTATATGCAACTTTATGCAAAAATGCAACTTATGCAACTATATGCAACTATGTTGCAACTATATGAAACTTATGCAACTATAAAAATTAGTCAACACCCTCTATCTAATATAATTTAGTAATCTTGGCCCTATAGTGTATAACACTCACATCGGTTGTAATCTTAGAATTAATCACTAATTCTAGAATAGGTTTTGGACTTGTCTCTATGGCATCCTACCATGAATTATATGCACATGGCTCCTCAATTATAGAAGGAAAATCTAGCTTCTCACTAGAATTTACAAGTGCCACAAGATCAACAAGTAACTCATAAACACCACCTTCACCCCTCTAGAAAAAGTCCCCAGACTATATAAACTACAATCATTGATGGTGCAATGTTGTCCCTCAAATGCAACTTTCCAATTTAAATATATCATACAACAAACTGAAAGAATATTCTTCTTCAAACTAGGAACCAATAGAACATCAATCAATAAAATCACCTCTATCTATATTGTCTCTCTTTGGAGGAAGAGGTCCAGTGAAATGATTTGTATAGAGCTCCAAGGATACTAGGGTTTGGAGCCGACATAACTATGAAGGAATTCTTCTAGTCAATTTATTTTCTCCCAAACACAAGCAGAGATTCTCAATCACCAGCCATGGCTAGTTTTGGTCCAGACAAAAGAATTTTCTAATAACATCAACTGAGTTAGCTTCTGGGGATGAAAAACTTCTTCTTGTATAGAATCATTAAGTTGATCATGGGACAAATACAAGGAATAGAGGTCTCATGTTGGTCATCCTTCCCTGGGTTTATAAGATTCCATGCATTGGCTCCATAAATTCCACAGGTAAGCACACGATTCTCAGGCAGATGAGATGCTTATTGAACTTGAAATTTAGAAAAAAACACCCAAGTTGGCTTTTCCTTTGAGGGAAAATATTTTTTTTAGCAAGAATCTTTAATTTGTTAAGAATGCTCACAATTATAGATAGAAAAACATAAGTAAGAGCTAGTTCTGATGAGTTGCTCCACCCATGCAGCCACTTCTGACATGGTCAGTCTTTCATTTGGGTCATTCATAACATAAATCTCTACAATATCATTCATTCTTAGCTTAACAGAGGCTCTACATTTAATTGTAAATCCAAACTGCCATCTAGAATAACTATTGTCTATTTGATCAGGGGCACTACCCATTTGATAGTGATGGGTGGATCAAAATCCATGTCATATTCTTTTCTTCCACTCAGAACCTCTCTTAAAACCTCAAAAAATCTGTATACATCACTATTCTCTATAAAATTCCAAGACCTATAGTAATCTTAATCAATATAGATAACATCCCCTTTCTGGACAGGAGAAGGCAACTCTTTCACTCTAAATAAAGTTAACCCAAAATCCGATACCCCAGAAAGACATAGCTTATATCTTCTCCCATTAAGATGTTTTGAAACACTTACAAATTCTGACATCCAACAAAGATGTTTTAATAATTTGGAGACATGGAAGTCCTAATAACATCTTTGCTTATGAGCAACGATGAGGCTACTAATACTACAATTGTTCTCATCCTCTAAAGTGCAGGGGTAACAACTTTGCCTTAGCTATTGAAATGATTGGTGAGTATCATGCCCATGGAGATACTGGTAGATGAGAACATCCAGGTCTTTGCCCAAGGTACATTATCAATGTTGAATTTAAAGCAGCTACAAGAGCTACAGTTAGTGTATATGCCTTCTCATGTTGAATTCCTTAAGACATCAGTTAACTTCCCTTCAAAGGTGTAGGGAACTTCATCTAAGCAAGTGTTAGCCTCTCTTGAAGATTTGTGCCTGATGTTGAACTTGTACACACTCTCTCAACAAGTGTGCCCAAAGAAACTAAAGTAGTTTCCATACAAACAAGTTTCTTAAGAGAAACATGTTAAAGTATAGCCCCTAAGAGTTATCCAAGTTATTTTCAAGAATGTGATCCTCAATATTATCCTCTTCATGCACATTGATTTATTCATGTTCCTCTCAATCTACTATTGGTGCACAATGATGCATGTGCCAGAGTTTTCAGTCCATACCTCGATGAGGCAAAATTTTATGAGCTACCTCTAAATTTAAAAGTATAGAAAATAGATAATAGAGTCAAGAAACAATAAAAAATAGGAGCTTAGTGTGTCTTAGGTAATAGAATCTTGAAACAATTCTATTTCGTTTCTTTTGGATATGGAATCTAGGGGCATTTATTAGAACACCTTAACTAGGTGTGTTTATTATGAATAATTGTTTACCAATTTATCTTATATAAATGGTACTTTGTGCTCATAGACAAAATGAATTGTCCATACACAAGGACAGTAATATTGTCATATTTCTTGACATCACAATGATCATGGCCCATATAAATTGAAGTAGTTTCCACACAAACAAGCTTCTTAAGAGAAACATGTTGAAGTATAGCCCCTAAGAGTTATCCAATTTATCTGCAAGAATGTGATCCTCAATATTATCCTCTTCATCCATATCAATTTCTTCATGTTCCTCTCAATCTATTATTGGTGCACAATGATGCCTGTGATAGAGTTTTTGAGTCATAGCTTGACCATGGAAAATTTTAGGAGCTACCTCTAAATTTAAAAATATAGAAAAATGATAATAGAATCAAGAAACAAGAAAGTATTCAAAATATCAATATACAGAAACACAAAACATACTGTTGTAGAGTACTAGTTAACTATTGTCGAAATTTCTGCTATATGTGCCCTGTTATTTTACACATTACGTATTAGTTTTCATATTTCCAATTTGTTGTTGTGAGTTTCTACAAGTTTCCATTTATGTTGATTACATCATATCAAATGTAATTCAATTCTATCCCCCTAGCCTCCTTGAGAATTATATAAAAGTTCCACGATGCCAATGGGATGTATCTCTTCTTGCCTGTAGGTTGTTTCCTCCAAATTTTAAATTGCCTATAAGAAGCATATTCAATTTCCTATATCCTATAGTAGAAGGAAAAAAGAAAAGGAACAATAAATGTCTTTCTGGAAATATATTGTTAGCTATGGTGGTGATTCTCCTTGCAAGTAGTACATCTTGAGAATATTGTCTATGAAGGTCATTCTCAAAGTTGTTCAACACCCAATTGCATAAGTCTTCTACAAGTACGTCAATTCTAAAGGGGATTCCTAAACACCTTATAATATATCCCATCTAAATAACTTCCTAGCTAAAATTTTATGAGCTACCTCTAAATTTAAAAGTATTGCAACTATATGCAACTATATTGCAACAATTTCATATGCAACTATATGCAAATATGCAACTATGCAACTATATGCAACATGCAACTTATGAAACTTATGCAAGTTTATGGAACTTATGAAACTTTATGCAACAATGTAACTTATGCAACTATGCAACTATATGCAACTTATGCAACTATATGAAACTATATGACAATTTCATATGCAACTATATGCAACTATATTGCAACAATTTCGTATGCAACTATATGCAACTTTATGCAAAAATGCAACATATGCAACTATATGCAACTTTATGCAACTATATTGCAACTATATGTAACTATGCAACTATATGAAAGTTATGAAACTATATGCAACTTTATGCAACAATGCAACTTATGCAACTATATGCAACTATATTGCAACTAAATGCAACTATATGCAACTGTGTTGGTACCACAAACGTATATTGGCACGATAACTTATCTTCTTGTTTTAACGAGTATAGGTACCACCAAATAGGTATTTGTTGGATCTATCTTCCTCGAGTGATGATCAAGATATACTAAGAGAGGTTGAAAGTGAGACGTGTTGTACTAGATCTATCGGTTCTAGATCAACTAGATCTGAAAAGGTAAGGAAAAGATTTTGTAAACACATGCAATTTTTTATTGCCAATAGAGGGTCATGTAATTATGATGCTGAGAGAATAGGTGACATTGAGTTTCCCTTGAGTTATAAAAATCTAGTGCAATGATGGGCACCTAAGGAGATACCTGAAGTGGACACAGATTTCTTCATCAGTGAGAGGGTTTATCGCATTGATCCTTCGTCCTTACATGGATTGGGGTTATTTTCCATGGATGGCATAAAGGTCGACTATGGCACTGTAACTGAATTGATGGAGTATGTCGGACCATTATACAAATACAATCACTAGTTGATGTTGGTCCGATATACGCAAAGTATGTGACGATACAGAGTTTCCACAAATTATATACAACTAGTAGATAACAATCAAAATAAAGGGGAAACTATGTATATTGATGGAAGGCCAAAAGCTACTGGAAACATTGTGAGCTTTATAAATAGTACACGACCAGTGACAACAACTAAGAAACCGAATTGCATATTTGAGGGACGCGAAGGAAATCATATATTTGTATGTGCAACAAAAACAATAGTTCCAGGTGAAGAGTTGTTGATCAATTACAACTTAAATCGAATAGATGGAGGGGGTGCGGCTATGGGGGTAAATATCTTACATACCATTCAACTCAACCTTTGATCAATCATTGTTACAATTTATCGGTGCAATATTTTAAATTTTACTGCATATATTTCAATTTTCATTATTTATTTTTCATAACTCTTGTTGATTAATTTATTGTGTCACAATCTATCCAGGTTGACCTTGAGATATCACAGGCTACATCTGTCCAGGGTGACCATGGAAAGGAACCCACTGTGCCTCAACAGGTAAATGTTAAATACAGTAACAACTTATGACTACAACAACCAAATTTCAGAAATTTCATTATTTTTTCTCTGATATTACTGCAATATTTCATTTTTTTAATGTTACAGGTGAATTTCATAAATTTTATTGATTGATTTATTGTGTCAACATCTGTCCAGGGTGATTGTGGTAGAAAATCACCCGCTACATCTGTCCAGGGTGACTGTGGCAGAAAATCACCCGCTACATCTGTCCAGGGTAACCGTGGAAAGGCACACGTTGTGCCTCACCAGGTAAATGTTAAATACAGTAACAACTTATGACTACAACAACTAAATTTATGAAATTTCATTATTTTTTTCTGATATTACTCCAATATTTCATTTTTTAAATGTTACAGGTGAATTTCATAACTTATGTTGATTGATTTATTGTGTCAACTTCTATCCAGGGTGACCGTGTCCGAACATCACCTGCTACATCAGTCCAGGGTGACCGTGGAAAGGCACCCGTTGTGCCTCACCAGGTAAATGTTAAATACATCAACAACTTATGACTACACCAATTAAATTTCTGAAAATGTGTTATTGTTTTTCTGATATTACTACAATATTTCATTTTTTTAATGTTACAGGTGAATTTCATAACTTTTGTTGATTGATTTATTGTGTCAACATCTGTCCAGGGTGACCGTGTCCGAAAAATAACCCGCTACATATATCCAGGGTGACCGTGGAAAGGCACCCATTGTGCCTCACCAGGTAAATGTTAAATATAGTAACAACTTATGACTACAACAACTAAATTTCTCAAATGTTAAAGTTCATCTCATTAATTTTATTCATCAATGTATTGTGGCATGGTCAATGTGGGAAGACTCCCACTGAAGATATTGATGAGGAAGAAATATTTTATTCGACTGACCCAATGACAACTATAACGAAGGCCTTGAAGAAGAATAACATAGAATATCTAGGTTTGCTTAGAAAAAGACCCCTGACACAGGAGGACAGGGAAAGAATTGTACAGCTACAAAATACAATAACTAATTTTGGGGTAAGTGGCATCTTCACATATTTTTATCAGCTATGACAATTTCATATCCATTTTTTGTTTTATATTTTGTATATGATATGATAAAGTAAATTTTTCCGTTTGTAGGAATTTTTAAACCCCGTGCGTGGGGAAACTATCGATCCTGCAACTGCTATAGGTAGCAGTGATGGTCTAATGCAAAACAAATGTCGACATAGAAAAGTGCAAGTGAGGCTTTTTTAGCCTCTTGAGGTTCCCCTCGAATCCATTGATCAGCGAAATGATTTTGACCAACATGACACGTCGGAGCATGATTAGCTGAAGCTTGGGACTCCACATGACTCCGGAGAGGAACACACTGTAGATGGAGAGGATACTATTCTGCATGGAGTAGAACGAATTAAAAGCACTAGATCACTAGATGTCACCTTTCTGGTGGATGACGCATGTGTTCCGATCAAGATTCAGAAGATTGCAGGTAATTGTTAATTAATTGATTCATTTTTTTCATGAAATTGAAATGGACATTTGTTGAGATTATTATAAATTAATGGATACCATGTTTCTGCAGGAAACAATGTTTTCTATAGAAAATTAAATGACAAAGCATTGGAGTTGTTTGGCCCCACCATTCACACATGGTGGAATGGCCAAGATAGCAAAATGAATGATGATTTAATAGACCACATGGTAAACTTGTTCGGCAACACTTTCAACAAGAAAGTGGTTACAAAGTTAGCCGATGAGAATTTAAAATATACCAGGGTCTAGTATAGGGAGATATTACAATTAGACCTCAAGCACGAGCACCCTCCCATGGTTCCAGAGAAAGAGTGGAAGGCGCTAATAGAGGATCCAAAGGAGAAATTATTTAAAAAACAAGGAAGACATCCACGAGCTGGTCAAGCAAGGTACAACACATGTCATATTATCAGTGAAATATGATCATTTATATTTTTCTTTCACGTTTTAAGTAACAATTTCGATATCTATTTTTTTTCAAAAATTCCATATGTAGGCTACCAGACACCTCCAAAGAAACCAAGGGCAGAGTGGAAAAACACAACCAACATAAAATAGGCCAGGGTGGCTATGGAAAACTAAAGCCCCGAATAGTAATATTTAAATGATTAACTGTGGTTAATATTTATTTAACAGTAGCGAACAAATATATGTTTTTGTTATTGGTATTTTTAATGGTGTTATGCATTGCAGTTAAATATGTTCGACATTGTTGCCACCAAGGAGGACCTAAAGCTTGGTTACAAGCATGGTTTTAAAAGTGTGATTGAATATAGAAAAATCTTGGGCCCGACTCCTATCTCCCCAACCACGCAGGTAAATCAAATGAATAAGGAAACCGCAGTAGCATGCTTGTAAAGTCTATTCATATTTTATTGTATCACCCTTAACTAAGTATTTATGTTTGTTTTCAAGAAATAGTGCTACTGTAGTAGTGAATCTAGCGGTATTCAATAGACACCACCTCATACAAGGGTGCACATGTCCAATGATAGTGTAGAGGAGAGTACCCCTTCCGGTATGTATGCTTCAAAATTAGAAATATTTACTGTGATTGTAGATATTTATTTCCTGACTTATACTTATATATTATCTTCTCAAAATTGAAGAGCATGTAGCTCAGGAGGGTGAACTGCGAGAGGAACCAAGTGGACAAGAAATTAATGCACCAGCTGTCACAACTACACAGACAGGTAAAGAGCAATAGTGTAATGTTAATCAAAATAATGAATTAGTTATTTCAATTATATTTCAACATATCGATATGATCATTTTTGTTGTTGCAGTTCACGACCTTGAACAGATGCCTCGACGCCCTTCTCAGCGACTACTAGAAGTATGGTACATAAGCACACACAAACAATAGAAGGACAGGGCACACAAAATACAATTTCCTTGGATGATTATGATACCCCAATTGTAAATTTTATGAATGTAAAACAACATAAATCAAAGAAACATTAGATGTATAAATTCATGACTTGTATTTGGATATTTATCGATGTTTATATGTTCATATGCTTCAATGTTTATATGTTCATATGTTTTGATAATTATCCTAGTTATTTATGAGTGTCTATATGTTTTCTATATAAAGAAAATCATTTGTTGGGTATGGGGAATTGAGAGATATGTGAGGGGGGGGCGGGGGAGGGGCCATATGAGATTCCACCTTCACGTGGTTGGCCCTGTTCAGTAGAGAATAACCTATTCTCAAAACAAAGAGAAGCTTAATAAGGTATGCGACCACTTAATTTTTTTCTAGAGTATTTTACATAACTAAATGCATGTTTATTTGCTTATTAATTATTTACTCATATAAAGAATTTGTCTTTTATGATTCATGCAGGTCTTGGTGATGGAAATGCATATCGTGGAAAACTCTTATCAAGTTGTATGGGATAATGGATCTGGCGAAAGGACAATGAAAATGTAATGGTTTTGACGTGTGTTTTAAAGTAGGCTTTATACTAGTAAAAGTTCACAATCCTCATGAAAGGATACAACTACATTTTTGGTAGACAAGCATCAATTTTTTTAACAAAGTATGAATCATAGACCATGGGAAAAAACTTATTTTGTATTCTTACATTGACCAATACAACTATAACATATTTTTAGTACAAAATCTTAACCGCACACACACACATGAACCCTAAGTAAACAAATGATAGAAGATAAAGGGAGAATATGTACTGATAGGAGTGAATGAAGATAATAATATGAGTAATGGAGTAGAGAGTGCACTCTAGCCTTGAATTGAATGATACTTGCATCCAACATGTCTCATTGTAATGTATGTTGTGATAGTTGTGTCTTTTCACTATAATGTATGTTTCTATGTCCATCATGGGATTCCTAAAGCACCACCTATCATTCATGATCCAACACATAATAGTCAAGAATACCATCCATTGCTAATGTGTGCAAGTACTGTATGATTAACTAATAATTTGTATCCTTAATTATGAGCTATCAATCTTTACTATCACCATATTCTTCTAGTGCATGTAGATTTATATTTGAAGTTTTGAATATTAGTGAAGAATTCAAGAACTACAACTTCCATGCAAAATATATCTACATTCAACACTTTATGAGCTATCCCAACATTGTTCCAATTGTGGATTTTTGAGAGGTGATTAGGTCCCACATTTTATTTACCTAGTTTAACCACCACTTCAAAATCAAACTCCTAAAATAGTAGCAAACATGAATAGAATTAACCTTCCAACATTGTATTATTAACCAAATACTTGAACACTAAATTATCAATGGACAAATTTAAGGATTGGTCTAGAAGATAATACTTGAAATTTTGTAGCATATACGCCATCACCAAGCCTTTTCCTTTCATGGTTGTGTAATTAATTTTTTTTTCTAGAAAATTACCTAGGGTGGTGTAGCATGTGTTCCCCTAGCTATGCCAACATGTTCCCAATGCAATAGTAGTGGAATCCACATGGACATGGAAAGAGCCCAATGTGATAAAATGCATGTTGGGTTCTTGGAATAGTTCAAATTATTTTGATAATAATAAATTTGATCTGTTCTACTGAGAAGGTCTAAGGTTCAAGCCCATATAGCCCTATACATTCCACTAAGTTACACTACTCTTATATATATATATATATATATATATATATATATCCCCTCATAGTCCCTATGACTTGGACTTTCAAAGTCTTTCGGATCATATCAATATCTTGTCCTTATCAAGATTGGTGGATGGGAACATGGGTCAACACAAACCTTATGTCTAGTAGGTTCCTAGTCCTACTATATCTTCTTGTGAGTCCAAAGTTCATAATG
>ML796418.1:222397-321542 GCA_009831015.1 Picea engelmannii
AGTCCAAATCCTAGTTCCTATTAAACAATGCATGAGGCTAATCCCAATAATATATACCCCTCCTCTCATCCCACATGTTAGTGCAAGTATTATAAGGCTCCAAAGGACACTACTACAAAATGCTTATTCTTATAATAATAATTTACATCCAAATCCTTGTACATAGATGAGAAATCCCTTGATGATCCTAGGGTACACCAATATTTGGACACTTCTCCCCAACAAAACATAGTCCCTATTCCAAACTCTATTGAAAAAGATCCCTCATTACTCATAACGACGAATGAAATTTATTCCCCTCTCTAAGTCTCTTTTTTACTCATAATTGTTAGATCAAAGACCAACTTGCCACTATAATCCTTGACAATTGTAACCAAAATAATTGCATTTTCCATCACTCCTCACCCCTCTCCTTATCATTGGGGCTTTGTACAATAGGAAGGAACTCGTCTTCTCATTAATAAACATTGTGGAGTCACCCTTGTCATAGGGATTTTTCAAGAGAATGTTGAATGTTATGTATCTCCCCTTTATTACTCTAATTTACTCTTGAACATATCATATGAACAACAATGAAATGCTTTATAAGATTTCCATTGAAATACCTATCAACTCTTTAAATATAACAAAACCTATGAACTCATATTTATTGCAATACCCTTTGCATGTAATGATGTGACCAAGACATCCTACATAAATATCTTTCTCTCTTAGTTGTACCTCACATCCAACCATTTCATATGGTTTCACTTTCTCTCTTCCACACATTCCAAATGATACCTTCTCATCCTTCTACCCCATCAAAAACAATGAAATTCTTTATAAGATTCTCATTGCAATACTTATCAACTCTATAAAGATGACAAAAACTATGAACTCACTTCTTGCAATACCTCTTCCTTATAATGTTAAGACCCAACAAAACATAATACATAAATACCTTTCTCTCTCACTTTTACATCACATCAATCCATCTCATCTCATATGGTTGCACTATCCCTCCTCCAAACTCTCTAAATAATACATTCTCATCCTTCTACCTAGATGCACTCTCACTCTGTTATTCTCATTCTAAATCCCAAACCTCCCCAATGATTTTTAACTCGATATTTTTTTTTTCTACCACACACCAATTATCAAAATACATATATGATCTATTATACCTAGTTCCATAATTGCTTTCCCTTGTCCTCTCATTGGCTACAAAAATGATAATTACAAGAATTTTACTATATAATGTTTGCACTATTGAAATTACTAAGACAACTGAGAGGGGGGGGTGAATCAGTTGTTACTGTGCTTAAACAAATTTAAGTCTATTAAACCATTTTTAATTTTTCATCAAGTGACCATCAATATTATACATCATATAAACAACATAAACAATGAGCATCATTCACACATAAGGTATACATAGAGACAGATTTTTCACGTGGAAACCCATAAAGGGAGAAAACCTCTTCTTCTTCAAAATGATAGGAAGTCTTTTAAGTTCTGTACATCATATATGTTTGAGCACCAACTCAAAGTGAGGCTACTACCTCTGTTTTACAAGGTCCAACTTGTTGAGAGCAACAACTCTCTGGTTTCTCTAGCACCGACTAGAAGGAACCACCAACTCCCTAAGAGTTCCAGCACCAACTGGATGGAATCACCAACTTCCTAAGAGTTCCAACACCAACTGGATGGAAGCACCAACTTCTAGTTACATAGGCACTGACCTGTATATTAGAGAATCAATGCTCTCCCTTGCACCACCCTACCACCCTGGTTTCTCTAGATGCAACCAGATGGAAGCTACAACTCCCTGTGTTCAAGCACCCACTTGAACCTCTGAGGACAAAATTCCTCCCTAACACCTCCCAACCACCCTGAAATATAAAACTTTTATTTCTGTGAATTTATTATACTGATTCAATAGTTTTCATTTGCTTACCAGGCTTATCACTATTCTGCTATGCCACTTTGCTCTGCCTGCATCAGTGTCTTCCTGCTTGCATCCTCTTCAGATATCTAATCTTCTCCTCTGTTTCATCATGCACACCTCGGATTTATCTTCTTCTCACAGATATGCATATTTGATATGTGTACATTCTACTCTCTTAACCTATTCTATTATATTCCACTTATGGTCGTCATCTCTGAGTTTTATTTTCACTGCACATATAGTAATTTTACCTTTCTACAGTTCAATTCATTTTTCACTCCACACAACCGCACGCGCACAGTCACAACGTGTTTCACTTCTTCACTACCTCTTTTGTTACACCTCAAATCTTCTTGGGAAAAAATGCCTCAGCAACTGAATCGCCAACCATCCAAGAACCATGATTCGGTTCTGCTAACTGAATCGTAACTTATCAATTACCTGTGAGGTGAAACAGTAACCCTTTGATCAAGTTTCCAATTAACTAGCATCGTTGGATTAGATCCACAGGATTTCACGTTTATCTCATATGCCCTCCAGCTGTGACCGAGAGCTAAACAGAATTTGAATTTCGTGATTTCGCATTTCGACATTCCTGTGATGAAGGGTCTCAACACTCCAAGTCGCGATCGTTGAGACTCTGAGATGGATCTTAGTACCGCTAGTTTCTTCCCCTCATGTGACCATCGACGGTGACCACAGGCTGTGCCAAAAGGCGTTTCATATTTCATGAACTTATGAACTTCATCGAGCCTGATCAACGGTCGAGATCTCCAATGATCCGACGGTCCAGATCTCATCGCGATCTCGTATATCGTGATTTATGTGATGAAAGATTTCCATACTCCAAGTTGTGATCGTCGAGACTTCGAGATGGATCTTAGCACCACTAGCTTCTTCCCCTCACGTGACCACCGGTGGTGACCACAGGCTATGCCAAAAGGTGCTTCGTATTTCATGAACTTATGACCTTCATCGAGCTTGATCAATAGCCGACGATCTCGATGATTCGATGGTCCAGATATTTTCGTGATCTCGCATATCACAAGTTCCCACACCATGCTCTGTTGACTCCTCCAATGTGCAAGTCAGCAAAATTTCAATCGCTTTCCACGTGTCCTATGACTCCAACGGTTAGGATTATTATCGCGATTTCACATATCGCGAGTTCGAACCTCTTTCCTTTGGATTTCCCGATCTACGAAACTCTGAAACAAAACCTTTGTCATGCTTTGATTGTTTTCTTCCTTCCGATCTTACACTGTTGATCTTGCCATTATCGCTATGCTACTGATCGTGCTGAGGTTCTCCATCAATGACAAACACACATACTCGGCCTTTGTCTAAAAAACATGCCAACAATATCCCCCTTTGGCATTGATGGAAACCCCTTGAAAAACATGTAACTATACCTAGCATCCTTGAAATTACCACACTTTCTCCCCCTTTGACATTAATGTCAAAGAAGAAACACGCTCCCCCTGAGTTGTTGCAGTACATACTCACCCTGTCAACTATGAGCAACTTAGAAATACAATAGATATTCAATAAGTACTCTCCCTGATTAGGTGAACATATTAGACGAAAGAAGTTATAACCCCCAAATTTTGACGAAGATATCCAAAAAGGGTCGTTGCTAATGGTTTAGTAAAGATATCAACTATATGTTCTGTGGAAGGAATATAATTCAGTTGAACGACTCTGTTTGTAACTTGTTCTGTGAGAAAATGGTATTTTATTGGGATATGCTTAGTCTTGGAGTGAAGAACAGGATTCTTGGAGACACTAATGGCACTGGTGCTATCACAGTGAATTGTAATCGAAACAGTATAGTTTACCTTCAAATCTGCAAGAGTTTGAATCATCCACAAAATCTGAGTGCAGCAAGTAGCAATAGCAATGTACTCTGCTTCTATAGTTGATAAGGAAAAAGATCCTTGCTTCTTACTAATCCATGCTACCAACGAGTCACCCAGGAAGAAGACACCTCTACTGGTGTTTTTTCTCTCATCCACACAATTTTCCCAATCTGCATCTGAATAAGCAGTTAACTAAAAATTCTGATTTTTGGGATACCACAGACCATAAGTTAGTGTTCCCTTCAAGTATTTGAATATCCTTGTGACAGCTACCAAGTGACTTTGTTTAGGAGCTGACTGATAATGACCTACCATTCCAACAACTTGCATTATATCAGGACGAGATGTTGTGATGTACAGAATATTGTTTACCATTGATCAGTATGTCCTTTGATCAACATCAGGTGACATATCATCTTTACTGAGCTTGCAACCAACCATCATAGGTGTACTAACAGGAGAGGAATCCTCCATCTGAAATTTCTTCAACATCTCTTTCAAATATTTTTCTTGAGAGATAAAAATTCCTGCAGAACTCTGATTTACTTTTAAACCAAGAAAATATGATAGTTCTCCTATCATGGACATCTCAAACTTTGTTTTCATAGAGTTAGCAAACCACTGAACAAATGATTCATTAGTACAACAAAAAATAATATCATCTACATGAACCAAAACAACTAGTAAATTATCACCTTCAGACTTAATGTAGAGATTGTTGTCAACAGTACCTTTCTTGAACCCTTTGTCTTGTAAAAATTTGTCTAGTCTATAATACCAAGATCGTGGTGCTTGTTTCAGTCCATATAAGGCTTTCTTCAGCTTGCAAACATAATTAGGATTATCTGTCAATAAGAATCCTATAGGTTGCTCCATGTATACTTCTTCCTCTAGATATCCATTAAGAAAAGCTAACTTAACATCCATCTGATACACTTTAAAGTTCTTATGGCATGAATATGCAAGGAACATTCTGATGGCTTCCAATCTTGCCACTAGTGCAAAAGTTTCATCAAAGTCCTAACCTTCAACTTGTGCATACCCTTTACAGACCAATCTGGCTTTATTTCTAACAACTTGTCCTTTTTCATTCATTTTATTTTTTAACACCCATTTGGAACCTATTACATTCTTATCTTCAGGTCTAGGGACAAGCTCCCAAGTATTTTTCTTCTCAATCTGATCAATCTCTTCATTAATAGCTCTAATCCAATCATCATGATGGCTGGCTTCATAAAAAAAATTAGGTTCAGTCATAGATAAAAAAACAACATAAGATTGTTATGAGTCTTTAATCAATTTCCTTCTTGTCTGAACTCCTTTATTTATATCTCCAATTATCTGATTTTCAGGATGATTCTTTCTAACAATTCTGAGAGGTGATTTTTATTCTTTCTACTGATTTATGTCAGTTAGAGTATTTGTATCTTCATCTGATTCAGATTCTTCTCTTTCTGATCCTTGGACCTGTTCATCTTCGTATTCAACTATATCTTCTATTCTTGGATCAACACTGCTTACATTTCTGACTGGGATTTCTTCATCAACTTTTATGTCTATACAATAAACTAGTTTATGCAGTCTCTTACTGTAGCATATGTACCCTTTACTGTTTGTAGAATAACCCAAGAAGATACCTTCATCAACCCTGTCATCATATTTGCCAATATTTTCATCATTATTCTTAATTTAACATCTACTCCCAAAGACTTTAAAATGCTTAATTGAACCAGGTCTTCCAAACCATAGTTCATAAGGAGTCTTGTCACTATGTGGTTTGAGATGTTCTTTGTTAAGGATATGATCAACTGTATGAATTGCTTCCACCCAATATGTCTGAGGTATGTTCCTTTCATTCATCATTGATCTTTCCATTTGTTGTACTGATCTATTTTGCCTCTCAACAACTCCATTTTTTTGTGGAGTCCTTGGAATTGTGTACTCTCTTTTGATTCCATGTTTATCACCGAAATATTTAAAGTTCCATGAGCTAAACTCTCCTCCTCTATGAGACCTTACTGCCTTCAATATTTTTCCTGTTTGATTCTCAGTTAGAGCCTTAAACACTTTGATTTTTTCAAATGCTTAATATTTTTCCTTCAAAAAGGCAACCCATGTTAGTCTAGAATAGTCATCAATAATCAACATAAAATAATTTTCTTTTCCTATACCTTCTTTCCTTGATGGTCCACATAAATCCATATGTACTAACTGGAGAGGTTTTTCTGTTGAAGGAATTTTTTTTTATTTGAACTGAGTGCGAGTAAGTTTTCCTATTTGGCAAGGTTTACAAACAGAGTCGTATGGCTTTGATATCTTTGGAAGATCTTTTACTGCTCCATTGTTTCTGAGCTTTATTATATGATCAAAATTTAAGTGTCCAAATCTCCTATGCCATAGCCAACTTTCATCATACTTGCTTAAGTAACATTCTTCTTTTTCTTCTTTTAACACATAGACATTGTTTTATGTTCTTATCCCTTTTGCAACTAGCTGTCATGAATTCACCAATTTTATTCTACAATCTTTAGAGGTAAAAACGACTTCACATCCTCGGTCACAGAATTGACTGACACTAAGCAGATTATTTTTCAGGCATTCTACAAATAACACATCTTGAGCTTTCCCTTTGCCATTACTCAAACTTACCATTCCTTTACCTTTTATTTTTCCTGGTGCATCATTTCCAAAAGTTACATTCCCTGATTTTCTTTCACTTAGAGTTAGAAACTCACTTTTGTCTCCAGTCATATGTTTGGAACATCCACTATCAATATACCGGGGATTCTTTTGTCTTTGGTCTGATAACACTAATCTGTATTGGTCATCTTCTTTCTTCTTCCAAACCTTGAAATTTTCAGCAACAGGACTCAGATCTGGCTTATAGTTTCTTAAGCGATAGTCTGCACCTTTATGTCCATAATTATGGTAGTTGTAACATTCTGGTTCACTGAATAACAGATCATAACGATTGTTATGCTCATAAATGTTGTTGTATTTCACCTGTGTCCTTCTCCCAGTCATCACATGATTTATAGTCTGTGATTGTTTGTTTCTTGGTTGTCTCAATCTTCTTGAAAAACTTGATTGCTCATATCTAAATCTTAAAGAACAATTTATAGCTTTGTGACCAAAGTTAGAACAAAAAAAACAATTACCATAGAAAAAACCTTTGTACCTTGAAAAAATCTTTTTTTGAGGAGGTCGATTTCTTTCATGCTGATAATCTCTCTGATCTACAGATTCGGTTCTGGTACTTTTTCTTTCATTCCTTCTTGGTGGTTGATTCTCTCTCTTTGTTTCTGCAGAGTGACTATTGTCAATGTTTGAGGATTTGACAAACTTGATAGGTTCTATATTAGTTGGATGATCACTACTTGATCCTTCTTCATACCCCAAGCCAGATTTCAACTTTTGGTTTCTTTGTTGATTTAGAATGGAAGTTAATCCTTTCGAGGCTTTAATACTTGACAGATTTTGGTGATACAATCCCTTAAACTTCTCCATTTCTTTTCCGGTTTTTACTATCTCTTCTTCTAAGGCTTCACACTTCCCTTTCTTCTCTGAAAACTGTTGTTTCAGTATGTCTTCTATTTTCTTTGCCTCTTCTAACTCCACTTTTAGTAGAGAAAAATTTTCATCAAGTTTTTCACCATTCATTTTAAACTGCTTCAACAACTATTTTTGTTTTCTCTTCTTACATCTGAGTCTGACAATTTCTTCCAAAGCACTGATTAATTCACCTTCCATATCAACCACAGCTTCTTCATCATCCATTTCACCTCCTGTGTGTTCATCATCAAAATCTCCCATAGCCATAAGCATAAAATCATTCACTTTGTTTTCACATGATGAATCACTATCTATGTCTTCTGAGGAATTTTCATTGTTTGCACACAAACTTTTATTTTTACTATATTTCTTGAATTTGTACTTCTTTTCATTATCAGAGTTCTAGTTCGTTTTCTGATGGGGACACTTAGATGCAAAATGACCTATCTTATCATAGTTAAAACATTTGAAGGGAAGCTTGCCTTGATATTTTCCCGATCCTTTCTTTAACCTTCTCACAAATTTTTCCTCAATATCATCTAAATCTAAATCGACATTCTTGTCTTCTTTAAAAGATGCTTCTCTAGTAATGGATTTATCTTTGTTGATTCTCATTTCATATGCAGTCAAAGTTCCTAGGAGTTGATCAATGGATAGAGTTTTAAGATCATTTAGTTCTTCTATTGCAGAGACTTTTGGATTAAATTTATCAAGCAAAGATCTTAAAATCTTCTAAACTAAAAGTGATTCTTCAATCTTCTCACCAAGACCCTTCATGGCATTCACAAGTTCTTCAACTCTTAAAAAATACTTGCTAACTGTTTCATCTTCATTCATCTTTAGTTGTTCAAACTTCAACCTAAATGTTTGAAGTTTGACATCTTTTACTTTCTCATTTCCTTCATAGCTGCTAATAAGTTTATCCCACATTTCTTTGGCAGTTTGAAGATGCATCACCTTTACAAACTCAGCTTCTGCAAGTCCATTCAAGATAGCATTCATTCCCTTTGCATTAAAGCTAAATTCTAACTTATCATCCTTGGAAGCCAGCACACCAGGCTTTGTATATTTAGTCTCTACTACATCCCAAACATCAGCACCTAAGGCCATTAGGTATGTTCCCATTCTAACCTTCCAAAAGGAAAAATTTGTTCCATCAAACAGAGGAGGCTTACTGGCTAAAGTCCCTTCATGACTTGTCATGTTTAATCTTACAGATCTACCTTTAAATAAAAGGAACCCGCTCTGATACCAATTGTTAAAATTACTAAGACAACTGAGAGGGGGGGGTGAATCAGTTGTTACTTTGCTTAAACAATTTTAAGTCTATTAAACCATTTTTAATCTTTCATCAAGTGACCATCAATATTATACATCATATGAACAACATAAACAATGAGCATCAATCACACGTAAGATATACACAGAGACAAATTTTTCACGAGGAAACCCATAAAGGGAGAAAACCTCTTCTTCTTCGAAATGATAGCCAGTCTTTTAATTTCTGTACATCATCTATGTTTGAGCACCAACTCAAAGTGAGGCTACTACCTTTGTTTTACAAGCTCCAACTTATTGAGAGAACCAACTCTCTAGTTTCTCTAGCACCGACTAGAAGGAAGTACCAACTCCCTAAGAGTTCCAGCACCAACTATATGGAAGCACCAACTTCCTAAGAGTTCCAGTACCAATTGGATGGAAGCACCAACTTCCAGTTACATAGGCACCGACCTATATATCAGAGAACCAATGTTCTCCCTTGCACCGCCCTGCCACTTTGGTTTCTCTGGCTACAACCAAATGGAAGCTACAACTCCATGTGTTCAAGCACCCACTTGAACCTCTAAGAACAACAGTCCTCCCTAGCACCTCTCAACCACCCTAAAATATAAAACATTTATTTCTATGAATTTAGTACAGTGATTCAATAGTTTTCATTTGCTTACCAGGCTTATCATTGTTCTGCTATGCCGCTCTGCTCTGCCTGCATCAGTGTCTTCCTGCTTTCATCCTCTTCATCTTTCTGATCTTCTCCTATGTTTCATCATGCACGCCTCGGATTTATCTTCTTCTCACAGATATGCATATTTGATATGTGCACATTCTGCTCTCTTAACCTATTCTATTATATTCCACTTATGTTTGTCATCTCTGAGTTTTCTTTGCACTGTGCATACAGTAATTTTACCTTTCTATAGTTCAATTCATTTTTCACTCCACACAATCGCACACGCACAGTCACAATGTGTTGCACTTCTTCACTACCTCTTCTGTTACACCTCAAATCTTCTTGGGCAAAAACGCCTCAGCAACTAAATCGCCAACCGTCCAAGAACCATGATTCGGTTCTGCTAAATGAATCGTAACTGATTGATTACCTGTGAGGTGAAACAATAAACCTTTGATCAAGTTTCTAATTAACCAGCACCGTTGGATTGAATCCACAGGATTTCGCGTTTATCTCATATGCCCACTAGCTGTGACAGAGCGCTAAACAGAATTTGAATTTCGTGATTTTGCATTTCGACATTCCTGTGATGAAGGGTCTCAACACTCCAAGTCGTGATCATCGAGACTCCGAGATGGAGCTTAGCACCGCTAGTTTCTTCCCCTCACGTGACCATCGGCGGTGACCACAGGCTATGCCAAAAGGCGTTTCGTCTTTCGCAAACTTATGAACTTCATCGAGCATGATCAATGGTTGAGATCTCCAATGATCCGACGGTCCAGATCGCATCACGATCTCACATATCACGATTCTTATGATGAAGGATATCGATACTCCAAGTCACGATCGCTGAGACTCTGAGATGGAGCTTAGCACCACTAGCTTCTTCCCCTCATGTGACCATCGATGGTGACCACAGGCTGCACCAAAAGGCGCTTCGTATTTTGTGAACTTATGAACTTCATCGAGCCTGATCAACGGTCCACGATCTCGATGATTCGACAGTCCAGATCTTTTCATGATCTCGCATATCACGAGTTCCCACACCATGCTCCATTGACTCCTCCAATGTGCAAGTCAGTGAAATTCCAATCGCTTGCCACATGTCCTATGACACCAACAGTTAGGATTGAACTCGTGATTTCGCATATCGCGAGTTCAAACTTCTTTCCTTTGGATTTCCCAATCTGGGAAACTCTGAAATGAAACCTTTGTCGTGCTTTGACTGTTTTCCTCCTTCTAAGATTACACTGTTGATCTTGCCATTATCGCTATGCTATTGATCGTGCTGAGGTTCACGATCAATGACAAACACGCATACTCTGCCTCTATCTAAAAAACATGCCAACATGCACAATGTAGGATTCTCAAGAACTAGCACCCAACCACTACACTTTTGTATACAATAGTTCCTTCAGAAATTGTTCCTCACCAACTATAATATTTATGTCATTATTAGCTAACATTTCCAACAATTTAAAAATACATATATAGAGTTAGATTTACGACCATTTTTTCTTAAACAACACCACAACCTTAGCATTCTATTGCTATGTCTATTCAGCCAAATATTCTCCACATCAACACTACACATCTCAGATGGCTTCTCTAGTTAGAACTACATACCTTTATAGGTATATGTACAACCATTCTTTCTTAAACAACAACAACACCACAACGTTAGCATTCTATTGCTACGTCTACTCAGCCAAATATTGTCCTCATAGACACTACACCTCAGATGGTTTATCTAGTTAGAACTACATATACCTATATAGGTATATGTACAACCATTATTTCTTAAACAACAACACCAAATCCTGAGCATTCTACTTCTATGTCTACTCAGCTAGATATTGTCCACAACAACACTACACCTCAAGTGGCTTCTCTAGTTATCCATCCTTCAATGTAGCTCAAACATGGCTATATACATTCTCTTCATATGTATACTTCACCAACATGGATGCACACCACCACTAGTGCTTATTTGTACCATAGAACACATTCCATATTCATTGTGCACATTAATCATTGCAGTTTTCTTGTTTACACTCTAGGAGCAACACATCAAATCATGGACATGACATCTTCAATGGATACTAATCACCTCGGCCCTACAACAAGTTCTTCACATTAGCACACAAATAAGTATCATTCCTATATCACCACAAGCTCAGACTAGAACATCCTTACTATATTCAAATCCCATGCATTCTATTTTTCCACCAAGTCTATCATGTCCTTGAAAAAGCACAGTTGCAAGAGATTGCAACAAAGCACACTCAGCCTTGTAGGATCATATCAATAGTTCATGCCATACCACCCTTTAATATTTCCACCAAGTCTATCACCTAGAGTAGTGTGATCACCCTTCATTTCAAAACATTGTGATCACACTAACTTGATTTGGTGTGAACTACCCTTCGAGTTAAACATTTCCATTTCTCTTCATTTATATGGTATCATGTACCTTCATTTGAATATGGTGAGTTACCTTTACTTGAATAGGTGTAAGTGTCTTTGTTTAAAAAAGTGCTCGATTGTTTTGATCTACTATTCTTTCAAAGCGTTACAACTTTTTCCGTGGGAACAACTTTGATTTCTTTCATTCATATGAGTGTGAGTAACCTTCATTTTTTTGGTAAGGGAATGACTCAACTACAAGGCTATGGGTCAATCACGAATCACGAATCCCAACATCCAACTTCTCCATATGGTATACCATATTACAATGTAATATGGTATACCATATTACATTGTAATATGGTATACCATATCTCATGTAGATTTATTTATTTTTAAACTTAAAGGAAGCGTGGCAATATCGACGATAGTTCGTCACAAGGAAGGATTTTTTTGAACAAGTATGGCAATAGCGATGAAAGTTCGATACACTTTTCCATGGTTTTGTGTCGCACATATAGCATATGCGTCGTAAGTTTCGTCTCCGCCAAAAGTTTTCGTCGCTATTGCCACGCTTTTGCGTCACAACTTTCCATAGTTTTGTGTCGCACATATGGCATCTGCGTCATAATCTGTTGGTAAGTTTTTTACCTTGGAACGGTTTTTCGTCACTATTGCGAAGAAGTTTCATCACTATTTCCATGATTTATAAGGTAAACCTATCTTGCTTAGCAACAAAAAAGAGTCTTTGCTTTCGTGGAAAGTGCGACGTATATGTGTGGTAATAGAAATGAAAAATCATGGAAATTTTGGTCATATGTAGTAGTGTGATAACTCGGAAATCAAACCTTTAAACACCTGTAACTTCACTTGGCACCTGTATCAGGGTTTTTTACTATGTGTTTTTTATTTTATTCATAAAGAGAAATCCCACATGCATCAGGATTTAGAAATCTATAGCCTTTATATGCACTAAGGTTCATATGATATTTCGATGAGACATGTGAAAAGAAAAGGCTTGGCGTTGCGCTTGGCTTTGGTGACTTAGATTTTGGCATATGTTGTTTGTGGACTTTGGTATGTGATATGGCTTAGACTTAGGTCACTTTTGTGCACACACGACTTTTATAAAATGAACAAATAAATAAATATTTTTACAAATAAATAAAAATATATATATATATTTATTTGAAAATATAATGAGACATAAAAACTAGGTTTTTAGGCAAAAAAGGAAATTTATTGTTAACTTTTTGAATGCAGGTCAAAATACAGAGACACCTTAATCTTGGGAAAAAGCGATCAATGGGAGCTTGTCAATATTTAATGAAGGAATTTAAAGTTATGACCTCGGAAAATGACTGAAGTAATTTGACAAATTTAGCACAAATTTGCTAAAGGCGCTTTTAAAATTTTGGGAGAAAATTTGAGCACTAACATATGGATCCAACTGGGATGGAGACCTCCTTACGAGGCTCCAAGAACCTAGAAGACCATGTGCCTTTACCATTGGGATATGGATTCATCTGGCCTGTGCAACTGATCTCCTGAAAACCTGCAACCTGCTCTGCTTATTAAAAAAAAAGCAACAACTGAAAATAATCTACCTGCTCGTATGGAGAGATTATCCTTCTGCCTACTCCTAAACTAACCAATTGTACTATCCTTGATAAAGTGAAATCATCCTTCCAATGAAGCCATATAATAAATGGATTTACTGATAAAATTCTTGATTTGGACCCGAAAAATAAAGGGATCCATAGCATACATAAATGCAATTTGAAAAGATAACAGAACCAACCTTCATCTGAAAAAAATGTTTTGACATCTATGCTGCTCATAAAATCCAGATAGTCAGCAACAGGGTCATAAAATCCACAAAGAAATATCTCTTCTTGTTGTTCTTCCAACTGAAAATCAAAAGGTCTATGCATATCTTTTTTCTGATAATGGCTGCCACCTTCATCTATTTGCAAATTTGAACATGACTATGAGATGATTTCACTGCTAATCATAAATTGTTTGATGTCTGTTGCATATTCAAATTAAAAAATGATGGATGTCTGTGATAAATTAAAGATTTGTTGTCTCTAAAGCTCTTGGGATATTGAATGCATATCAACAACTTATTTATCAAAATCCGAGGCATCCTCAATATCATAGTCAAAACTATAAGAGACATTTGAATCAAGGAAAAATGTGTCTACACTATGACTATCACCAACATCCTCACAATCGGTAGGAATACTCACTGAATGCTGGATGTGGAATTCAGATTCTTTACAATAGTGATAAAAAAAAAGATCGGTCGGGTAAATCTTCTCGTAATATGAATTAAAAGCAACATGAAAATCCTTCAAAGAATGGATACTAGTAGCAGGAAGGGATTGAAACCATTCACGAGCATGTTATTATAAAGAAAATATGAATATATTGATCAAGACATCCTCATGAACAAAACCATGTTCAAGCATGCATTTATGGAAATTGAATAAGTGCTCACTGAGATGATCATGCTTTCTTCCTTTAAATCTCGGAAGATAATCATTCCACTCGGTTATAGTTGGCACTAGATGTGGAAAACCATCTATATTTGAGAAATCACAGAAAGCATACCTCCGAGCTAAGATATCTTCCATTGCTATTGTTGTCCTGTATCAGTGAAATCGCCAACAGATTTTTGAACAATGGAGTCGCCAGATAGATTCTTACAACCAATATGATGACCAGTATTTGTCTATCATCAAAGATTGGAACTATGTCGTCTCCCAGGGAAGCTTGCTTCAAACTCCTTTCCCCGACAACGACGCCAATTTGTTATGACTCCATGAGTCTCTTTAGGTTGTAGATCAAGATACCATGGTAACTTAATCATAATGCTCAATAATGTATTGAAGATTCGATCAGAGATGAATAAATCACACACTCATTTCTTCACTCAAGGTAATTTGAACATATCTATATAAAATAAGGCCTTCAAAATCTATTGATCAGAGGGTTTATATAATTCAGGTGGATGGATAATGCTAACTATATCAACAACATTACATATATTGAAAACACATGTAAAAGGTCGAATATAACCAGCAAAAGGCTTGTGATACTTTGTTTACTAATGCAGAGATAGTATGACAACCATCAATCATTAAATAAACAAAGAATTGAACATAAGATTCAAATCACAAGTACAGAATAAGAAAGAGAGACAGATATCCGAGCCATATCAATGAAAGAGGCTCATCACTCCAGAATATATATCAAGGTTTTTTACAGCAAAAGAGTATAATAGAGTCTTCAATCTCGAACCCCTTACACTGTAGAAATGATTGGCTTTATATATTTACAATGTTTAACTAAGATCCTTCAAACAAGGGATCGAATAACTACAAAACCTGTTGTGATCTAATCTATTAAAAATTCTAAGGATCTAGATCCTATTATCATGGAGTCAAATCCATATCATAATCTAGGTTTTCAACAGCTCCACAAGCTTGCTGGAGGATGTAAAAGTCTGTCTTGAGCTATATCCAACACCTGTCCCTGAGTCATCTGCTTAAAGGCTGAAGATAAGGTCAAAGTTGACCAAATCTTCCACCTACAATTATTGATAAGGTTTAATAAGATTCTAAAGGATATGTAACCCTCTCCTTTGCTACCACATGCTTTTTGACTTGTTGTTCTCTTATCATTGAATATGGAACTACCACATAATTTGGAAAATTATGTGGTCAAAAGCCACATATGCTCATGTTGTTGCTAAAAATGTTGCCAAGAGTTCAAAGATATTTTTATCACTTTTCTGTTTACTTTTATGATTGTTCGAGCTTTGAAAACTTCATTTGTCTTGCCTCCTTTTCCAGGTGCCAATTCTGCCCTGTCCATTGTTATAATTATCCAATCTCTTACTTCCTGCAACAAAAACTGTGCCATTTGTTTCTACAATGATTGCATTTTTTGTTGTTATTGCGTGAACAATATTGCCTCCAATGTCTTTTGCTTCAAATAATATTTACAATTGGATGTTCATCAATTAATTTTCCCCAAAAAAGGTACAGTCAATCAGGGTGATAGACATTATCTCCACTGATGTGCTCTCTTATGTCAAAATTCCCCAAAGGGTACTGAAGGACCATTTAGTCTTGCACCTTCCTCACACAGTCTGTAGAAGGAAGAATTCCTTAATAAACCAGCATCATTAAGAGACCCAGGCCAACCTATGGCCCTACAACAATTTGGGAAGCCATGTTTAAGGCATAATTCCTCCTTAATATGCTCAAGTGAAGCTGCACCTATTTGCCACTGTATAAACTTGGATGATCTCTCAATTGACAATACCACCTTTTATAGATATTGTGAATAAGATGGGTATTATACCTTGACATAAATCATCATACAAACGATGACGAAGCTCATCAATCAATTATAGTGGCAAACTAAATATTGCTTGAAAATAGAGGATCATCAATACTTATGTGAAAGTTGTAATGATTTTACCAATCCACTCACTGAGGCTTGACAAAGCACTCAATTGGAAATTTTCTATCCTAGTGTGACATGTTTAGTTCAGATGATGTAAGAGTACATTGTTCTGAAATAGATTTCACAACAACAATATCCATTGTTATATCCTCTTTAGTATCGTCATTAGGGTATTTATTGACCTCTTTGAGAATTGTAGAGTACGAGGGAGCATTCTCAAGTGAAACTGTCATGTTTTCACTGGTATTTGAATCCTGAAGCACGAACCATGCTTGTAATGATACTTCCTCTGCCTAAGCTACACCTGCTCGAAGAGCATCGCTTATACATATAACTACTGGCAATTACTCATACGCAACTTGTAAACCATTCGAAGGCATTGGTGTGTCATCAACATACTCTGCTTCACCAGTCACCTGAAACTTGGCTGAAAGATGCACAATGGGGAGACCCACTGATGTTCCATTTGGAAGACATTCATAATTCTAAAATCCATTTGATGATGGCGCCATCAATCCCTGGTATTTTCCCACCTGAGCAGTGGATGCCATAGGACTCTCTCCTTGTAATTTGTGTAGTCTGTGAGCCAATGAAGCAGTTTTATGGAGACTATAATCTGAAGCAAACAGGCCTAATAAACTTTGCACTGTCTCTCAATTTTTTCACCAGGCTTTATTGAAAATAAATCCTAGTTGCATTGCAACAGGCATGCCCACCATGTAAAATGAACCAAGATTGATATTTGCACTCGTGGAGGGACGAGCGCTTCCTCTGAGTACCCCACAACCCGTAGTCTCAGGGTAGTTTCCCAACTCACAAAGTTCCACAATTGGCATGGCCATTGCTGTCAGAGACAAGATGCTCTGGTCGGCGGTGAACAACCATCCCCACACATGGAGCGTCGTGGTTGTGAAGGTCATGGACAAGATGCCTTCAACCACGGCACATAAGAGAGCCACCAACATAGAGATTCGACAGTTAAGGGCGTCGTTATATTCTGACTTCTGAGATAGATTCACAGCAGATTCATAACGGACCGAGCCAACAAATCGGGCAGAGAGAAAAGAAAATAGGTGGCCGTCATGGAAGTAATGTTAGCATCCTGGCCACACCAGAGAAGCATCCTTTCCATGTTTTTGACTTGTAACCCGTATGCACATCTGTCAAATGCTCGAAAAACTGAGCTATCCTCAATCATAGGGCACCTGCGCATCGAGAATAACATCTGTCAATCTTTGTAAAGTAACACGATATACCTCAAAGGACTTCCTCCCTGGATGATTCGATCTGCTACTAATGAGCTTGAAACCCTGCAGGTTAACATCCGATAACTCGACAATCAAACCTTTAAACACCTGTAACTTCACTTGGCACCTGTATCAGGGTTTTTTACTGTGTTTTTTATTTTATTCATAAAGCAAAATCCCACATGCATCAGGATTTAGAAATATTTAGCCTTTATATGCACTAAGGTTCAAAAGATATTTCAGTGAAATATAAAAAGTAGGTTTTTAGGTAAAAAAGGCAGTTTATTGTTAAATTTTTGAATGCGAGTCAAAGCATAGAGACACCAGAATCTTGGGCAAAAGTGATCAATCGGAGCTTGTCAAGATTTAATGAAGGAATTTAAAGTTATGACCTAGGCAAATGACTGAAGTAATTTGATAATTTTAGCGCAAATTTGCTAAAGGCGCTTTTAAAATTTTGGGAGAAAATTTGAGTGCTAACACGTTGTTTGGGAGAATGTGCGAAAGAGTTAAGGATGAATTTCTTGGAAGATTCCTATGGTGGACTTAGGTATATTTGGATGCAGCCGTGGAGGTGGTTTGGGGAAGATACCAAACTCTTTGATGGGGTGTGTTGGATAGGTTGTTGTGGTGAAGTGGGTAACAAAGTCTATACATGTCGTACTTGAGAGTATGGGTGAGGCACCCTGATGCTTGGTACCTTGGCGATATTTTTTGAGTTAGGTGGTGACTTGATGAGTCGTGACGACAATGCCAAATCTTGGATGCTTGCAAGAGTGAAAGTCAGTTTCATTCCAAGGGACATATGGAGTCAGCAAAGGAGTCAACCAAAAATTGTTGGCAGTTGACCTGAATAGGAAAAACACATAACAAATGACTTGGGTGGTGTTCGCTCTCCTTTGGTATGATGCATTGGATGAAGTAGAGCATGGCTTGGTGACTTGTGGAAAATTATACAATGACTCAGAGATCTGGCGAGGATCGTTGGTTGGAGTTGGTAGAGTATTCTTGCGAACATGTCTAAGGCATGAAAATTCTTTGAGGTAACTCATTCTACTTGGATCGCTTTGGACAGTTCATTGGGACGTTTGAGAAGTGTAGGAATGTTGGCCGCACTCATTACATAAGTTGAGTTGCATTGAGGTGACTTGATTGAAGGAGGCGAGTTTAGTACTTACCTTCGTTTGAAGGATTGTGCATACACGAAGATTGCACCATGAAGAGATTACTTGAGCATGGGCATTTCTCTTGAATTGGGAAACATGGTTGAGGGTGAAGCCTAACCATTCCAAGGCATAGAGAGGAAGATGCAACAACATGGCCAAGTGATGGAGTAGTTAAGAAAAGGAAGTTTGGGCATGCATTGTTTTGTGCAGATTGACTAACTGTTCCATGAGGAGGACAGTGGAGTCAAGTTTCCGTAGAACAATGTATTTCAAGGTGAGCGACGACCTTGCCTTGGTAAGAGATCGTTGTGCAGACGAACTGAATTGTGAAAGGAAGTGACCAATTTGTGCATGCGGGTGTGTAGACTAAAGGAATGTGATGATTGGACTGGCCACTCAACTAGTTCACAACATGGGCAAGAACAACAACATGAAAAGGGGGTCAAGAGTATGGATGTACCAATAAGTCTGAAGTGCAACACTTAGACATTGTGAAGGACCTCCTTGATGAATATTGGAAGATGGAATCAACAATGAGGCAAGGATGGACACTTTCCTTAGTCTTTGGAGTTGGATGGGGTGACAAAGACATAGACAAAAAATGATAAGTTAAGGCATGGGCAGGCAGATCTCAAAACTTGTATGCAATGGTTGGATTAACTACCCAACTAGTGCAGGACTTGAGATGCACAATGTGTGGAGACATGGAAGAATTGGTTGAAGCATGGGCACACCAATAAGATCACAAGATTTCAACATTTAGGCGAAATTTTGAAGTGAAATGGGAAACAATCAGTTGTAGTAGGAAACAACATTAGTAACAGAACCAAACAAAAAAAGGAAGCAAAATCACTATGATAGAGTGCAACAAAGTTGGGTGAATTTCATCCTTGGATTTGGGTGAAGTGACCGCATTTACTCAAGTATCATACAGTGCAAAGTTGGGTGCATTACATTTTGGTTTGAGGAAACTTGGGGTTTCCACTTTGAAAAAATCTAGGGTTTCCATTCGACATGAAACTTGTGGTTTCCAACAGACTTAGTTGTAGCGGAGGCATGATTTGGGAAGAGACTTGGAGATTGTATATTTTGTGGATGTTGTCAGGGATGACAACAAATTGAGGTGGGGGAGGATATGAGGCCATGGGAGCTTAGCTCGAGCATGTCCACTTCCACCACAATCCAAATTAGGCAGGAAAGACGATTGGTACGAATAAAAATATGGACATCATATAGTGGGGAGTTGGGGTTCCTTGGGGCTGTGACATGCCAAGGGGTGACTCCACCCAAGGTGCCTTGCAATGAAAATTAAGCGATGGATGGTTTGTTGAAGAGTTGAGGGAAAGACTTGAGCACTCTATCGATGAAGGGAAAATCGACTAAGGCAGAGGGGGCACACTTAGGCAAGTTGACTTGAATCACCTAAGCGGTATGAAAACTCAAGACGACAAGTTTCTATAAGGACGGGGTCTGCTAGAATGAGGGGTGCACCCAGGTTGGACACATTGGTCCTAAGGGGCATGACGGTTGAAGAGAACATGGGTTTGTTTGGGTGATCGGGTCTGTGAAGGGGCACAATGATTTGTTTGGACATGGGTTGGCGAAGGGAGTGTGACACCCCTAAAGGATGCAACGATTCATAATGGTGACCTTTGGAGTGCCTATAAGAGAACAAGGGCTCTCAACCAAATAAGGTAGAATTTTTGGCAAGACATAGAGACAAGGAGAGAACTGCGATTCTGAGGTAGATGAAGAGGAGGATCTCCCTCAAGGAGCCAAGTCGCTCCACTCCAGGAGGACTTGTGCTGCCTTGAGGAGGTAGAGTTCAATGGATAGAGTTAGGTGAATTTCTCTTGGGAATATTTTGGCTAAGTTTGGAAATGCAGGTATGTGGAGAGATGTGTGAGGCATAACTGAAATATTTGAAATATGTGGAAACAAAGAGGAAGAGTCTATGTAAATGAAGAGACAACAAGTCTATGGTTGGAGGCATGTCTGAGGTGCACCATAGGTGTAACACACCCAAACACTAAATACTCTTTCTAGGGATGGGGAATCAAAATTTTGGTTTTCCTAACTCTCCAAAATCCGTATTCCTAGATCTCCATTGGCTACTACTCACCACGAGCTTTCCAATGGTCTCCACTGCACTAAAATCCGAGCTCTGGTCTGTAATTTATTGCCTCCCAAAGTTACCCGGGTGTTATTAGTTGGGGTCTTTGGAGTTCAGTGATGAACGCCCCTTTTTTTATTCCACAAAGTTCTGAAATATCTCCATGTGGCCTTGGCCCTTCGATAATCGATGTTCAACGTTTTGTGTTGAACATCCCTTTTTCGGTGTTTGACAATCGACAATCGATGTCCTATGTTTTCGGAGTTTTGAAAATCAGCGATTGTCATTGAACGTTTGATGTTCGACGTTCATCAATTGACGTCGAACATCCATTTATTATACTACACCCAAATCTTCCGAACTCCTAAATCTATCTAGACTCCTGGAGTCCCAGACACATCACCAACCACATTAGCTAGGCGAGAACGAACCAGAAGCTGATACATGACGAGGGCTAGGGGTGACATGTGTCCTCATTAGAGGGTGACACGTGTCATTATATAATAGGAATAAGGGGTCTATGAATTGGCCATATCTGGGTGACACATGGTACGCGTAATGTGGGTCCACGTCACCTTGAATGACGTCAGGATTCCATATCATCTTCTCATGATAGCTTCCCAACCCTGCGATCTCACGGTCAGTAAGAGTCCACGTAGATCCATAGATCTACGGATCCTGTTACTTCGCGACTCCAGACTTCGGAGCTTACCAACTCCTCACATCGCAAATTCCTCGAAGATCCAAGTCTCAGGACTCTCGGATCTAGTGCCACGTGTCCTCTATGTATCAACGGTCCAGATTACTTCATCATTCGCGACTTCGGGAGTTTTCACACCTTGAAATCTATTTGCCAAGTTCATCTGAAGTACTAAGTCTCTAGACTATAGGATAGCTTTCCACCTACCCTCTCATCCAACATCTCTAATTGGAGGGACAACATTTGATAGGGGACAAGTAGGGGCCACGTGTCGCTCCACGACATGTTCCTGGTTGATTGGGTAGTCGAGGGTGGGTTCATTAGATTGATCGCTGATTGGGATCCCTAAGGATCTGAGGAACAAAGGTACACGTCACTTCAAAATTTTGAAATTCAAGAGTTCAACGTGCATCTTCCATATTCCCCTCTGGATCACGCCCGATATATCGCCACGTGTACCCAACATTCATGACCATGATTTACTCCAACTTGTATAGACCTAGGGAAACTCTCGCGTCCCTATACTGATGAATACCTGAACTTATGGATATTCGTTGATATGTGGACATGCATCCCTCTACTATCAATGGTCCAGATTACTTCACGACTCCGAGCTTCAAGAGTTTCAGCACTAGACCACTCCTATTCTCCCGAAGTGGAACTTCGTCGAAGCGCTTAACACTACCCTTCCTAAGTCCTATCTAATGGTTGAGAGAGATCACGCCTGGATACCCAGATCGATGGCCCTTATCCATTCATGACTCTAGACTTCATCTACTTTCGAGGGTTGTGGAGTCGTAAGTTCTGAATTTCCGAAGCTAAAAGAGCTAGCTCCTTTGGGACTAGCGCAAGGTTCCCAGACCCTCGTCATATGGATCCTTTGGAAATTCTTGTGGGCTAAGCACTAATCCTTTTAGCAACAAATGGGTTAAGGACATGGGAATGATCCCTTAGTCAAATTGGGTGGATAGTCTGAAGGAAATGACCTTCTCCCATAGGGTTGAACTTGACATTCCCGCTAAGGAAAACTCAAAGAATCGACAAGACTTAGACGTTTTAGTTACTCCTACCCCGAATCTCCTACGGATTCACATCCCATGACTCTCTAGTAGCTAAACTAAGATAAATAAAAGACCATATAGATACAACAGTTTACAAAAGAAAATGAGCATTTCTAATAATTGTTCAAATAGTGAAATACTTAACCATAAACACAAACATTCCATGATCTCATAGAATATATATACACAGAGTATGATAATACTTATCATAAATGGATAATGTGAAGCGACTGTTGAAAGGGGTGCCTATTTCCTCCCATCTATAGGCACAACCACTCCTAACGGATTAACCACTAGCACCCCCGAGCTAGACCATGATGCTCTGAGAGAGATTATTTCTCCTTGCTCCATGACAGTTAGGGTTGGAGGTTACTCTTCTCCTCCCACAGGAAATTGGCAACCAGATTCCTCTACACCAAGCAAGAAGGTCTACAAGAGAACTTCCTCAGTCACTCATCAGCCTTGTTTATGAGCTTGTAGTGAGATCCTGCCCAAGGCTTCTTAGAACCAAAACAAGCTTGCTTCTCATATTTTCTCTCAACTCTAGAGTCGAAGCATGCTCACTTCTCTTCTCTCTAGATTGTTTTCTCTACTCTGCTTCTTGTAGATCTGTCTTTGTCCCCCCGAATTACCTCATTTCTTGCCTTCCTCAGCAAGGTTGCATGGGTCTGAATCCAAATTTGTAGTCAGGCCTAGAATCCTTATAGATGGGTACCCTGCACCATCTCCTCATTAATTATTGAGGATGGCCTTGCAACCACTAGCTTGACTGGTATTTCATTTATGGGTCAGAGGACTATTGAGAAATTACACCCAATAGGTATTGGTCTAGTGAGGGTCATCTCAACCATTCTTGGTTTCCCCTCACCATATCTCTCATTACATCCATGGTCTATCTTGGAAAACTCCCCCCTTTCAACAATTGTGCAACACATATCCAATTTCTATTAATAACAGAAAATTCATACATTGACCCTTTTATACAAAGGTTCATCAAATCAAACATTCACACATATTTAGTTTTCCATAGTCTCTTGGTCAATTATAGTTGTATTTAAAAAATGGGAGAAACAAGGGTATTACAATCCCCTGCCCCTTAAAGGAACATTGTCCTTGATGTTCTATGTATGTACAAAAGTAAACAAAAATGGATATGCATGTTTCATGGCATCCTCCATTTCCCATGTAGCCTCATTTGGGCCAAATTGTTTCCACTGCACCTTGACCTGTGCAATGGTTTTGTTACCAAGTGGAGTTTTCTTCATGTCTATTATGCATTAAGGTTCTGGCAGGAATTCTCCCTCGGGCTCCACATGAATCACAGACCAATCAATAATATGATTAGAATCATGTACATACTTCTTTAATAAATAAACATGGAAAGCACTATGTGCCTTCACTGTGGGAGGAAGTGTTAGCCCATAAGCTACTGGTCCCACTCTATCCAAAAATTCAAAGGGTCCACAATACTGATGTGCCAGATTGGCACAAGCTCACATCCTCAAAGAGATTTTCCTGGGTATAACTCGGAGATATACATGATCCATTTCTTTGAACTCTCCATGAGTCATTTTCATGTCTTCATAGCTCTTTTGTTTATCCTGGGCTATCTTCATATTTTGTCTAATCTAAAATACTTGTTGTTCCATTTCCTTTAGCATATCTGGCCCATATCTGGCCCAATTGTAACTATGTCTACTAGGTTGTTCCAACTGATTGGAATGTTGCATTGCCTTCCATAGAGGGCTTCAAAAGGGATCATTTTTAATGATTCTTGATAGACATTTTTGTAGGCAAATTATACCAATGGTAGGTAGTCCTCCCACTTCTTGGGTTGATGCATTACATGGATCCTCAACATGTATTCTAACACTTGTTTTACCCTCTCTGTCTTCCCATCAGTTTGATGGTGATAGGTTGTACTAAAGAGCAATTTTGTTTCAAAACCAACAAATAGATATTTCCAAAAGTTTGAAGTAAATTTTGTATCTTTGTCGGATATAGTTTCCTTAAGCATGCCATGCAGTGTAAATATTTCTTTCATGAAAGTGTTGGAAATATCTATGTCCTTGCAAGTTGAATTGAAGGGTATGAAGTGAGAAACCTTGCTCAGTTTATCCACAACTACCATGATGGCATCATTCTATTTGGTTGATCTTGGTAATTATGTGATGAAATCCATGGAGATGGTTTCCCATTTCCATTCGGGAATTGGTAGTGGCTGCAACAACCCTGTTGGGTTCCAGTGCTCTGCCTTGACTTGATGACATTCTAGACACTTAGCTAAGTAATCAATTATGTCCTTTTTCAATTCGGGCCAATAAAATAGTTTCCTAGTGGTCGTGATCATTTTTTGATAACCATGATGACCAATATATGGTCTTTTGTGTAGTTCATCCATTATGAACCTCTTCAAGTCATCACGATTTGGAAGATACAATCTTCCCTTGTAAGTCATCATGCCATCATTGAGCATTTGATAGCCTTCGTACTTCAGCCCTGTGGGATCTTGCTTTAGGTATGGTGTCACGGTCTTGAAAAATGCATATGTTTCTTATGCAATTTTGACCCTCTCTTTGATGTCTGATTCATTGGCGCTTACAACTACCAAGTGAACTACTTTCATACTTATACTAAGGGAATCAACCACCCTATTCTCCTTTCCTTTGATATGTTTGATTTCAAAATAAAAATCACTAAGGAGAGCCATCCACCTAGCTTCTCTCACATTGAGTTTTGGTTGGTTAAACAAATACCTCAACCCATAATGGTCTATCATAAGTACAAATATTCTACCTAAGAGGTAATGCCTCCACAATTTTAAAGCATGCACTATTGTAGCCAATTCCATATCGTGGGTCACATAATTGACTTCATGCTCATTCAATTTTTTGGATTCATAGCAAATCAAATGTCCTTCTTGCATAAGGAATCCTATGGGCCCTTCCTTGCAGGCCTTTGTACACACAAGGAAGTCCTTGTTTGGGTCTACAATATTCAGTACATGCACATTGGTTAGAAGGTATTTCAACTCTTGAAATCTTTCTTCACATTCTGATGTCCAAATGAATTTAACCCCCTTTTTTTAAAGGGAGGTGATTGGGTAACCAATCTTGGGGAATCCTCTTATGAATATCCTATAGTATCCTACTAGGCCCATAAAGGATCTGATATCAGATGCATCCTTTGGGGTAGGCCAATCCATGATAGATTTAATCTTGTCAGGATCAATTACTACTCCTTCTTCATAAATAACATGCTCTAAGTAATGGACTTGTTTCTAGAAAAAGTCACACACTTACTAAGATTAGCATAGAGTTGATGTTCTATTAGTACTTGGAGTACTAGCTTGAGATGTTCTTCATGTTATTCCCTATTCTTGGAATAGATTAGGATGTCATCAATGAAAACCAACACAAACCTATCCAAGAACTTTCTAAATGCGTTATTGATTAAGTACATAAAAGTGGTTGGTGCATTGGTAAGCCCAAATGACACCACCACAAATTCATGGTGACCATATCTTGTCCTAAAGGTTGTCTTGTGGATGTCCTCATATTTAATTCAGACATGATGGTATCCATACCTCAAGTCAATCTTGGAGAAGATTTCATCACCCCTTAATTGGTCAAACAAGTCATTGATCCTTGGTAAGTGATACTTATTCTTGATGGTCATTTTATTGAGTTGTCTATAATATATGCACAGTCTGAGTGTGCCATATTTATTTTTCACAAAAAAGGTTGGTGCTCTGTTATTGGATAAATCGGTAGGTGCGGAAACTAACTGATCTCCCTAGATCCACCTAGATCTAGAACAAAACACACCAGAACATGACGCTTTCCTTAAGTTTTAAATATTGAATTTACTAACTAAAGAGGGATGAGTGACATACCATTTAAATGCCAAGAATCATGCAATTCTGCTAATTCAAATGCAAGGATGCCCCCAATCCACTATAAAGCAAGAAATTAAATCTTTTTGTTTCAAAAATTTTACTAAAAGCAATAATGAACTTTCTTAAAACAAAGAAACCCAAACTAAAAGTTTTCTTTTAAAGCGAACTATTCAGAAGAAACCTGATCTTTCCCTAAACAATTCTAAAGAAAACACACGCTTTGTAATTGAAAGATACTCAAAGCAAGAGACTAATCCTTCAAAACCAAACAAATCCAATGTGGCTAAAAGTAACTCAAAGAATGTCAAGCAAACTGTAAACAAATCAATATAGGCTCCAAAAGCTCAATCCAGCTGATCAAAGCAAAACTGGGTCATCAAAAGATGACAAGACCCAATCCAAAAAAGTTGACAAACAAGTTCACAGCCTAGCAGTAGAGTACAGTGCGATAATTAGGTATTCTCGCAGGCTAGACACTAGTAGGGTGCGAGAAGTTTGCACTGGATCTAACAACAGGGTGCGAAAATCAATGGTTTTCTCAAGCTGTAGAGAGGTACAGTGTGAGAATGTCTATAATCAAAGAAAATTTTGAAAAAGGACAAGGAATCTATGTGAACTTCTAGATCTAGAGAGTCTGGATGGATGTCCCACTGACTCAGAAACCAGAAAACAAGAAATCGAAGGAAGGGAAACTAGACTAACTAGGAAATAATCCGTTCCCCAGTATGGTCGCCAATTTTGTTATTGGATAAATTAGTAGGTGTGGACACTAACTGATCTCCCTAGATCCACCTAGATCTAGAACAAAACACACCAAAACATGATGCTTTCCTTAAGTTTTAAATATTGAATTTACTAACTAAAGAGGGATGAGTGACATACCATTTAAATGTCTCTTCCTCTCACTATCGCCATCCTAGATCCGTTCCAATTCTCATACAATGATGAACCTGCAAAAGAACAGAACCAACCAAAGTGATAGTAATAGCATAAACACAATATAAACCTATGTATGTGATCAAGGAATCATACAATAAAACACAACAAGCTTTATAGGAAATAATCATATTACTATATCATATAAATGTGAAAGAGAGATTAGAACCATGGCCTTGATGTCGTAAGATCCCTTCCAACTGTCCTTCATTCCCCACACACTTCCATTCCAAGAATTCTGAGAGCACAGATCTGATAATATTCACAATCTATCTTGACAAAGGCAAAACTCAAAGACACTCCACGCAAGCTAATAATTCCAAGCCAAATCCAACTTTGCCCTTCTCCATGAGAGCTCCTCTCCTTTTATAAGATGAAGAGGATAAGGTGAGGAGGTTAGGATGATCCCACTAAATCATGAAAGCGAGTAAGATCCAAACCATTAGGATGCCACCTCACCATGGAAGTTTCTCCTTCTAGAAGATTCGAGAAAATGCTCGTTTTTCCCATGTGTAAGCATTCTCACACCCTGCCTATAGAGCAGAATGTGAACTCCTCGCAACCTAGCTATGATGCAGCCTATGAGAATCATGCATTCTCACACCCTAGCTATAATGAAGCCTATGAACTTCCTTTTTTATAGGGTTTTTACAAAGGAAAATGCAACTTCTTTTCTCAGGAAAAGTTCTTCTCCCTTCCTTCTTCAGGAACTCAGACCATTGACACCTCCGAAGGCAACAAATAGGTTTACATCATTAATGGTCATAGGGATGATGAAAATAATGTGTAACATGCTCCCCATGGAGACACATTGTGTCGAATGTATCCTTTGTACCACATCTCCTTGAGTTGTAGTTTGAGCTCAACTAGCTCTAGTTTACTCATTCTATAGGGGGTTCTAGATATTGGCACCAATCTTGGTACAAGTTCTATTGAAAAATGGATATCCCTTCTTGGAGGTAGACCTGACACTTGTTTTGGGAATACATATTTATATTCTCTTAATATAGGATGGTCCTCTAGGATGGGTTTATCATTCTCAACAGATTTCAATACTTGTATTGCATACAAGGGAGATCCCTTTCTGCAATACTTCTTCACTTGGAGGTATGATATTTGTCTCATTGAGACATGCTTTTGAATACCTTGTAGGGTTACCCTTCTTCCTTATTCATTTTCACACTCCAAGGTTTTACTGTAACAATCCAACTTGGTTTTGTAGGAAGCCAACCAGTTCATGCCAATCAACAAGTCATAAGATCCTAAAGGAAGCATGTTTAGGTTCGCTTGGGTGGGAAACCCACTTATAACAAATTAGCATGTTGCTATGACCTCTATTACTTTTATTTTGGTTCCAGTGGCTAGTTGTACCAACCATGATTTAACATGTGTAACTTGTTGCAATTTACATTTCTCAACAGTTTGAGGGGAAACATAACTCAAATTAGAAATAGGGTAAATTAAAATGGAAACATGATGGTTGGAAATCATACCTTCCATATACACCACTGAAGCTTGGTGGTCATCTTGTCTATTATCCAAGGCCGCATAAGGTTTTGGCATGCTCCTAGCCACATCATTGACTATGGTAACTTGTTGGACATTGTAGACCCTCCCATTGTTTTGTTTCCTATGCAAACAGTCCCTCAACAAATTTTCCTCATCACAACCCCAACATTTCAAGGGTTCTCTCTTTGTGTTATCAATGTTACTTGGAACTACTCTGAATCGTTTATTTCCACTCTCAGATGGAAATTTTTGCTGATACACACTTTTGGTAGGAAGGCTAATCCTAGAGCTCTTCCTATGGTTCTTAAAGATCAAGGATTTAAACCCCTTCTTCTTGAATCTCGAATTATTTTTCTTCTTCTAGTCATCATGGGGTTCTGTCTTATTCTTGAATTACTCATAGTAATACATTCCTTTTCGAAGAGTATCTTCTATATTCTTTGGCTCATCAAACTCAATTCTGTCACGATAGGATTGAGGTAATCCACTAATAAATTGTTTCATCTTTACCTTTTCATCCTTTATGTAGGGTACATACCTCATCAACTCAAGAAATTTGTTGATATACTCATCTATGGTGAGTTTCCCAAGCTTGAGTTCATAGAAATCCTTGGTCTTCGCTTCAAAGTACTTTTTCGACAAATAATTCTTCTTCAAGTATTTCTCAAATTGTTTCCATGACAGGTCATTCTCATGGATTCCTTTCACATTCCTAAGGTCCTCCCACCAAATGGAAGCTTTCCCATTCAGGTTGAAAATGGATATCCGAGCCTTTAAGTTTTCAGAGTAGTCACGAAATCTGAAGTACTTCTTTAATCCGAGTAGCCAAACTTCTTCTTGTTCCCGCTTCTTAATCTCTCCATCGAAGGTGGGTGGTTTGGCTTTCTTGAATTCTTCAGGGTCATGACTCTTGGAATGTTTTCTCTTTTCCCTTCATCTGAGATTGGGAACTAGTTTTTCCATTATAATATCCCTTGGAGTTGTCAGTGTCCTCAAAGTAATATGCCGGTGAGTGTCTCTTGGCTCCATGTTGGGCCTTCTTTTAGGTGCTCCTCCTGGTGTGGCCACTTTCAGGACCATGCTTATGTATCTAAGGTGGAATTGGAGTTTTCTTAGTATGATGTATGTCCACATGACTGGAAGATGGACCATGTTGCAGTTGCCTTTATATATATGACAGAATTTGCAGTAAGACTTCATTAATTTCAATATGCTTTTCCTGCTCCTTTATCAGCCTTTCATTGTCAGCCTTACAACTATGTAATTCTTACATGAGGCTTCTTACAGTTTCGTCCAAATATGGAGGGGTTTCCACCGCCCTCCTTTCATCAGATTCTTCCTCTCTATTGTGGGAGATCTCCTCCAACTCATGGTGTGTCACCATCCCTCACATTGTAGTGTTTCTTCTATTCACTGACTGCTTGAGCGTTGATAAATTTTTTTGTGTTAGTCACTATGTTGACATGTTTACAGGAAAAATGTGCTTGTCATTGATGGCAAGAACAACAACGATGATGGAAGGTTTACAAATATAGTGTACATGGCAAGAACAACAACCAGCAGTGAATACACAAAAGAACAAGGTCGAGAAGCTGAGAAGGAATAGTGCAATGTTTCACGTAGAGTGCAAGTGGGTGCCAGGGCCGAGGTGAATTCCATTACCACAGCTCATGAGAGATAGAGTTCCTAGAAATACAGACGAGGTCCAAGTCATCAAGGCTCACAGAAGGATCAAATGTCATGGTCTTTGACACCTAGAGATTTAAGAAATCCAAAGCTCAGGAGGAGGAGCGACAGTGGCCATTGGATCACCAATCAAGAATACCCAATGGCCGTTAGATCAGAGTACAAAGCGGAGGAGCGCGCAGAGGAGGACATTATACCTTTTCCACCAGATTGGAGCACGAAGGACTAGCAACAGTTAGATCCAGTATAACTGCGAAGAGGATAATGGGAAAGAGCCATCCTCTAACTCCGCGAAAAATGAAGTTGCGAAATGATCTAGGTCATTGGATCTAGAGGACACGTGGCAAGAGATCAATATTTCGCTGACTCGTGAGTTGGAGAAGTCAAAGGTCAGAGTTGTAGGAACTCATTATATGTGAAGTCATGAAATGATCCAGATCATCGGATCACCAAGGATCTGGACCATTGATCTGATATGAAGTCAGAGTCCATGATATTGATCGTAGTTTTCAATCAGAGAGAGAGACCTCGATCGTTGATCTGATATGAAGTCATTTCAGAGTTTCACGTATCAGAAGAATGGAGGTAACGAGACTCCCAAAGCTACGAAATTCCAAATCACGACTTGATCTGAGCTGTCGGATCGAGGAGAGATCTGGACCGTCGATCTAGCACCATCGCTATTTTGGGTATCGGGAGAATGGAGGTAACGAGACTCCCAAAGTCACGAAATGCGAAATCACAACTTGATCAGAGTCATCAGATCGAGGAGAGATATGGACCATTTATTGTCAAGGGAGACGAGACGTGAAGTCGCAAAATGAAAAATTGCAAAGCGCTCAAAATATTTGGCCCATGGTCACATCGAAAGGTCACATCAGGAGAAAATTAAAGGAGGAGATAGCATGTCGCTAGTCTCCACTTCACGATATGCGAAATCACGAAGCACCCTCGTGTTGGGCCCCTGGTCACAGCTATTGGTCACATCATCAAGAGAGAAGGGAAGGAGTTAGCAGTGCTAGGCTCCATTTGAAAGTTTCGTGAGTTGGGAAGATCGAGGCAACTCGCAGTTGGATATCCCGAAATGCGAAGTCACGAAGCGCCTGTTGGATAAGCATCTGGTCACATCCGTGATCATGTGGAAGGTAGGGGATTAGCAATAATATCTAGCACCCACTGTGTATATTTCTCAAAGAGGGAAAAATATGTCAAAGACATGTTCTCTTAGTAACAACTAGAGACAGACTGATTGTAACTGCATAAAAATGACTGATTGCATCTACCAGAGAATTCGAAGAATCTCAGGATGATCGCCATAAAAGCTGAAGAGTCTCGAGGTAACTTCCAGTGGAATGTAGACCCATCATAGAGACCCTTAACAGATGGAAAAACATGGAAGACTGTAGCTGCCAAAAAGGCCAAAGAATTTCAGGAACGACCACTAATGATGAACAATGTTGGCCCTTGACCAAGTTTTGGTAGATCCTTGGTCAAGTTTGACCTATTTTGGGACTTCGACAGCTTGTCAAAGGCAGAGCACAAGATGAAGAAGAGATCATGGAATCTCAGCCCCTTTTTGGGTCCTTTTTGGGATTTGGGATTATGTAACGGGTATGGGATGTCGGCCCATGGGTTTACCCATGTTTAGGCCTATTTTGTAAAGTATAAATAGATTTTTAGGAAATGTAAGAAGAGGAGAGTTACGAATGGCTAAGTGCTAGATCTATGTGATTGAAGGATTGTAAGTGCTCTGTGCATACTGTGTGAGACTTGCAGAGCTACGTGCAAGTAATTGTAAGAAGGCTTGGTGCTTTACCCTAGCTCGAAGAAGGAGGATCTGGTGGAGTACTCACAAATATCCTGTCTTCTGCGGAGTAGGATTTTGATGCTATGTGCCTGTAAGAAGCTTGACAAAGATAATAAAGAAGAAGAGTTGGTGGACATAGCCCCAGGGTGGGGGTGAACCATGTACATGTTGTGTTGATCTGCTTTGTGCAATGTCTTAATGTGTTTATGTCTTTACTTGCTAAGTTCTTTGATATAGATAGATAGATTTGTTATGCTTTGTGTTAATGATGTATATGGATGTAGATCTGACCTATGTGAATGGGCTTAGTGCTTGAATATGATAGATCTTATCGACCTCTATAGGATAAGTTCTTAGATACATCAGATCTAAATGAATGATGTGATACTATGTTTTATCTATGGAGTAGATAGTAGTTAAATATTGATGAGTTGTCGGTGCTAAGTGCTCTGTTAAGTATTAAAATCATAGATCTGTGTCCTAGCTAAGGTTACAGACACATGAGTCCTGCAACCACCCCTGCCTCTACCTCGGGTGAGACTTCATCTGCTTCGTAGGTGTTGCCGAAAGGGTCGGTAGTTAGGGTTTTTTTGGTGTGCTATTGTAGCATTGAACCCTGGGTCTACCCCTGTGCCAAAAAATGGTTTCATTGTTGGGACCTGAAACTGTGATGGTTGGGAACTAAGAAAGAAGAATCTTTGTGTAAAGATCTGACCTGAAACTGTGATTGTTGGGAACTAAGAAAGAAGAAGCTTTGTGCAAATATCCATCCTAAAATTGTGAAAGATCTGTGCGTAGATCTATCGCTCTAGTGCGTAGTACTCTACTTAGTTTGTGAAGCTCGGTGCCAAGAAAAGAGGTCAGATCTGAAGAAAAGAGGTAATATTTGAAAGCTTTGTGCTCTGAGAAAGGTAAAAGTGAGAATTTTTTATTAAAAAAGGAAAGATCTGCAAGCTCTGTGCTCTGATAAAGGTAAGAATAGTGAAAAGTTCTAAATTTGAAAGATTTGTGCTCTGTAGAAGTAAGATAAGTGGAAATTTTTGTTTCAAAAGTATGGATCTAGGTATGTTTGATAGATTATGTCCTAGCTTGAAAACTAGGGCACTAATAGATGAAATAAGGTTTTATATGCATAGATCTGATAAGAATAGTGAAAGATATGTTATACCTATGCATAGAAATAATGTTTGGACTAACAAGTGGATGCAGGATCCTCGAAAGAAATGTTTGTAGGTTAGCTACTATGACCCTGGCGCGTAGTATAGAAGGAGTTGGGAATCATTTAAAATAAAGAGAGGATTAACCCTCTGTTACAGTTGCATAAAATCAAGACATCTTGCTAAGGAATGCCCTGGGAGAAGACTTAGTTGTCTTTGTTGCAAATCTATGGACCATGAAGTATTGGATTTCTCTAGAATGATTTCTAAGCTTGAAGGAATGAACACAGAACAAGAAAACCCTAAAGCAGATCCAGAAATGGCAGAACCCCTGAAAGAATCAGAGAAAGTATTGCTACAAATAAAAGAAACCCTGAATGACCACCAACATGCCATCTTATCAGAGATATTCAAAGAAAAATAATGACTTGAAGCAAGAATAAGAGACTTCGACATTGAATGTATTCTAGATGAGGAAACACGGGTGAATATCATGACAAAAAGAACTTGGGAACTTTTAGGGAAACCTACTATGATTCCTTCATTGGGAGGAATAGGGCTATTTAGAGGAAAAATGATAAACCTGTGTGGGAAGATAGACCGAATTTCTATGAATGCCTATGGAACTTTGATAGAGGAAGATTTTGAGATTATTAAATTTATTGAGAACAACGCCCCATTTACCATGTTACTAGGAAAACCTTGGATTGAAAGAAATCAAGCCAGAAGGAAGGAAGAAGAAGAAGTCTTAGTGCAGAAGAAGCAAGAGTTAAAATATTTCATGACTAGAAGGATCACACACTTGATTGAAGAATATAACAACATATGGAATCTATCTAACTCTAGAGACCTGGATGTCGAAGTTGCAAGAACACTAGAAGACCCACAGAAGATTGAAGTACATATTCTAGATAAAGAAGAAGTATCACCCTTGACTCTTAGAAAATAATCTCAATAGCGCAAAGTAACTATGCCAAAAGAAGATAAGAATCATAATGGAAAAAGGAATACCGAGGCAAATCTCACTCGAAAGAAAGTTAGAAAACTAAGTAAATAGAGAGCTAAGATTGACAAGTTTTAAAAGGTTCCAGAGGGAACTTAGCAGAAGGAAAATTTGCAAAATTGGAGATTCGCAGGGATAATAAAGCAGTGTCACATGGCACTTCTCCATGGTAAATAAATATAGTCGTTGGGATCAATACAACCATTCAGAAGACCCCCCGAATGGGTATAAAGGCATTTATGGTTCGCCACTAGACCGTTGGACCGCGCCGTAATGAATATAACAGAGTTAATGAAGGATTCTTGCCCATTGCAAGAGATCTGTTGTCGAGTTATCTATTTATCCCATCGTACCATGCACCGAGAACACTTTTGATAACCATGAATCTGAGCCTCACATGACTCTGAACACTCTATAGAGGTTCCAACCACTAATGAAGTTCAACGTAGATCGACACTTTATCTACATTACAGGGCGAGCAGATGAACATAAATAGCAGCTCCAGTCATATTACAAAATCACAAAAGAATACCTTGAGGAGATCACCAAGGAATGGTCCACTGACCTCCTTATCCCCTCCAACCCCACAAAGATATATGATATTGAAAGCCCAGAAGATACTCATAAAGAATAGAATAAACCCGGAACCAACAGACAAAATAAGACTGAGGAGGTTCAAAACTTAAGAAACACCTCAGGGAAGACTGCTTCCATGTCACCTGACCGATGGGGTGGTGATGAAGTAGAAGTTGAACAAAGACCAGGTGAAGTAACACTACCCAGAGACGAGGTTGACCCTTTGAAGAAGAGGAAGGTTTCCCCCCCGAAACCTTCTTCCCGAAATAAATCGAAAGCCACCATGACTAAGATACAGACTATCCTCACCTCCGATGATTTTGAATTCATCATAGCAGCTCTGAATGATGCTTCACTAGAGATAGAAAAGAAACAAGGAGAAAAGCAGGAAGAAATGTATGATAGGATTGAAATCGAGCTCCGAGGGGTACATGAGGCCCTTCAGTCCTGCCGCACAGTCTCCATTGCGCATTTTCCATCGGGAGAACCAGAGTTGGGAGATGATCCAGCCCAACTCCACTGACTAGCTGATACAGTCGGAGCTTGCCTTCGACGAGCATAAGAGGAAACATAAATAACCACCCAGGCTTTGACGCAAGTACAAGGAGTAGTTGTAGAGAAACTCCGAGCTAGAAAATAGGAAAAGATTTCTCTCCAAGCAAAGTTTGATGAAGAAAAAGAACAGATACAACAAGGAAGAGAACAGTTGCTCGTAGAGCAACTCGAAGTGAAAGATGTGGTCAACAAAGCACTTTTCTCTGTGAAAGTCATCGAAATAAAGGTAGAGGATCGAGTCACACAACAAGTAGAGCAGCTCACAGAAGTTATCCAGGAGCTACAACAACGCATCGTAGACTTAGATCTTCGTGTAGTTCACGAGACCCCACACGATGTAAGAGATCAAAGAGAAGCAACTTCTCGAAGTGTAGTTGAGAGAATAAAAGCCCTTTATATGGAATGTAAGAAAGTCATTGATAGCAGTGCCCAGACCTACGAACAAATCACTCAGAATCCAGAACTGAAGGCACTGGAGTCGCAGCTCCAAGAGGAAAAGTATCAAGCCGAAACGATACAAGTGCAGTTGAATCCCTTGTCAGCTATGGAAAGAATGAAGCGATCCCAGGAGTAGCACACTGCCCAGCAGAAGATCCACACTATCCAAAGCAAAGTTATGGAAGTAACTTAGAGGCTCCAACCTGTACAAGATAAGGCTTACCAATTGTTCATAGAGGTTGAAGGCCGAGGAGAAGAACTGGAGCAGGTTGTCACTACAGTTGAACAACTTCTAGAGGGACTTGTCAACGACGCAGTCATCCAAGAAATCGCTGAACAGGAGGCCAAGGCACAACAACAAGTCGAAGTAGCTTGAGCTACGCTCAATGATTTTGAAGCAGAACTACCCATATTAGAGTGACTCGAGATGAGTCACAGGTGAGTGTTTGGGTCCTGTTGGACCTTGACCAAGTTTTGGGAGATCCTTGGTCAAGTTTGACCTATTTTGGGACTTCGACAGCCTATCGAAGGTGGAGTGCAAGACAAAGAAGATATCATGGGATGTTGGCCCCTTTTTGGGTCCTTTTTGGGATTTGGGATTATGTAACGGGTATGGGATGTTGGCCCATGGGTTTACCCATGTTTTGGCCTATTTTATAAAGTATAAATAGATGTTTAGGCAATGTAAGAAGAGGAGAGTTACAAATGGATAAGTTCTATATCTATGTGATTGAAGGATTGTAAGTGCTCTATGCATACTGTGTGATACTTGCAGAGATACATGCAAGTAATTGTAAGAAGGCTTGGTGCTTTACCCTAGCTCGAAGAAGGAGGATCTAGCGAAGTACGTTGCGTAGATCTCTTGTCTTCTGCGGAATAGGATTTTGATGCTATGTGCCTGTAAGAAGCTTGAAAAAGATAATAAATAATAAGAGTTGGTGGACATAGCCCCAGGTTGGGGGTGAACCATGTACATGTTGTGTTGCTCGCTTTGTGCGATGTCTTGATGTGTTTATGTCTTCACTTGCTAAGTTCTTTGATATAGATATATAGAGTTGTTAGGCTTTGTGCTAATGATGTATATGGATGTAGATCTGACCTATGTGAATGTGCTTAGTGGTTGAATATGCTAGATTTGATCGACCTCTCTATGATAAGTGCTTAGATACATCAAATCTGAATGAATAATGTGATACTTGATTCTATCTGTGGAGTAGATAGTAGTTAAATATTGATGAACTATTAGTGCTAAGTGCTTTGTTAAGTATTACAATCACAAATTTGTGTCCCAGCTAAGGTTGCAAACACCTGATTCCTGCAACCACCCCTACCTCTACCTCGAGTGAGACTTCATCTTCTTCATAGGTGTTGTCGAAAGGGTGGGTAGTTAGGGTTTTGTTGGTGCACTGTTGTAGCATTGAACCCTGGGTCTGCCCCTCTGCCAACAAACAGTCTTAGCATAAGGGCCATGGATGAAGAACAAACTCAACATAATTGCCAGAGGGGATGGAGAGTTAGATGGATGATCTGACAGAGGACTTGGCACTTTAAATATACGCAAAACAGAGAAGTGGAGGTTGCTTCTGTGGAGAGTAATTTCACACGGGAAAGAGCATGCTATGAACAACAACCGAAATGCACATAAGAGGCGTAGCACATAGAACATATATGGATATTTGAGAGAGGTAGAAAAATTCGAGGTGCACATGCATAGACAGAGTAGAAGAACATAAAGCTTATGAAGATGCGAGGAGGAGGACACTAAAGTAGACAGAGCATAGCAGTGATGAGAGTGGTAAGCCATTGATGAATATTGTATCACTATAATACATTCAAGCAAGAAAAGATTAATATTTTAGGGTGGAAGGGAGGTTCTAGGGAGGACTATTGTCCTAAGAGGTTCAAGTGGGTTCTTGAACACAGGGAGTTGTAGCTTCCATCTGGTTGCAGCCAGAAAAACTAGGGTGGCAGGGTGGTGCAAGGGAGAACTGTTGTTCTCTGTTATACAGGTCAGTGCCTATGTGACTGAAAGTTGGTGCTTCCATATAGTAGGTGCTGGAACACTTAGGGAGTCGATTCTTCCTTCTAGTGGGTGCTAGAGAAATCAAGGACTTGGTGCTTCCTTCTAGTAGGTGCTAGAGAAAATAGAGAGTTGGTTCTCTCAGCAAGTTGCAGCTTGCAAAATAGAGGTTGTAACCTCAAGAGGAGTTGGAGTTCACAAGTATGATAATGTAAAGAAAATAAATATTACTTATCATATCAAGAAGAAGAGGTTTTTCCCTTTATGGGTTTCCTCAGGAAATATCTATCTCTGTATATTTCATGTGTGTGATTGATATTTAATATTTTATTGCTTACTTCTATGCATCATTGTGATCATCATTAAGTGTTCTTTGAAGAGTTTAAAATGGGCATAATAGTTTAAGAATAGTAACAACTGATTCACCCCCCCTCTCAGTTGTTCAAAAATTGGTATTAGAGCAGGTTCCTTTTCTCTAAAGGTAGATCAAGAAGCTTAAACATGTCAATCCATGAAGGAACTTCAACCAATAAGGCCCCTCTGTTCAATGGAACAAACTTTTCCTTCTGGAAAGTGAGGATGAGAACTTATATAATGGTCGTAGGTGTAGATGTCTAGGATGTGGTAGAGGCTGGTTATGTAAAGCTAGTTGTACTAGCTAATAAGGATGACAAGGTAGAATTAAGCTTCAACGCTAAGGCTATGAATGCTATTCTGAGTGGTCTTGCATAAGCATAATTTGTAAAAGTTATGCACTTAGAAACTGCCAAAGAAATGTGGGACAAACTCATTAGCAGTTATGAAGGTAATGAGAAGGTAAAGGACGCCAAGCTTCAAACTTACAGAGTACAGTTTGAACATATAAATATGAAAGAGGATGAAACTATTGGAAAGTACTTTCTGAGAGTTGAAGAAATAGTAAATGCAATGAAAGTACTTGGTGAAAAAATTGAGGAACCCTCTTTAGTTCATAAGATTTTGAGATCTTTGCCAGATAGGTTCAACCTGAAGGTCTCTACTATATAATAACTTAATGAGCTAAAAGCCTTGGCTTTTGATCAACTTCTAGGAACGTTGACTGCATATGAAATGAGGATATTTAAAGATAAACCCACCCCTAGAGAAGCATCATTTAAAGCATATAAGAATGAGGATTCTGAGCCTGATGAAATTGAAGAAAAAATTGTGAGAAGACTAAAGAAGGGATCATGCAAATATCAAGGCAAGTTTCCCTTCAAATGTTTTAACTGTGGAAGGATAGGTCACTTTTCATCTAAGTGTCCACACAAGAAGAAGGACCAGAACTCTGAAAGTGAAGAGAAGTATAAATCCAAGAGATTTGATAAAAATAAAAGTTTATGTGTAAACAATGATGATTCTTCAGGAGACACAGATAGTGATTCTAATGGTGAAGATAAGGTTAATGACTTTGTTCTTATGGCCAAAGAGGATTATGTTAATCAAAACACAGTAAGTGATGTTAATGATGAAGAAGTTGTGGTTGATATGGAAGGTGAACTAATCAGTGCCTTAGAAGAGATTGACAGACTCAGACTCAAGAAGAGAAAACAAAAATAGTTGTTGATATTGTTTGAAAAGAATGCTAAAAAACATGATGAAGAATTTTCCCTGCTAAAGGTGGAGTTAGAAGAGGCAAAGAAAATAGAGGACATTTTGAAACAATAGTTATCAGAGAAGAATGTAATATGTGAAGCCTTGGAAGAAGAGGTAGTAAAAACCAGAAAAGAGATGGAGAAGTTCAAAGCATTGTATCTCCAAAATCTTCCAAGCATTAAAGCCTCAGAAGGATTAACCACCATTCTGAATTAGCAAAGGAATCCAAATTTGAAAACTGGTTTGGGTTATGAAGAAGGATCAAGTTATAGTCATCCAAGAAAGAAAGAATACATCAAGTTTGTCAAGTCTACATTCATTGACAACAACAAATATGGAGAAACAGAGGAAGATAATCAATCATCAAGGAAGAGTGAAAGAAAAAGTGCCAGAACTGAATCTGTAGAACAAAAAAATCGACCTGTTCAAAGAAGACAACCATTTTCCAGGTACAAAGGATTTTTCTATGGTCTAACTTTGGTCACAAAGTTGTAAACTTTTCTTTAATATTTAGATATGAGCAATCAAAACACTCGAGGAATAGATATCTTCTGCAACAAAGAATGAGACAACCAAGTAAAAAACAATCACAGACTGCAAACCATGTGATGGCTAGGAAAATGACACAAGTTAATCATAACAACCATTATGATCCCTTATTCAATGAACCAAAATGTTACACCTGCCATAATTATGGACATAAAGCTGCAGACTGTCACTTACGAAACTATGAATCAGATCTAACTTCCTCTGCTGAAAACGCCAAGGTTTGGAAGAAGAAAGAAAATGACAAGTGTGGATTAGCGTTGTCAGATCAAAGACAAAAGAACCCCTGGTATATTGACAGTGGATGCTCCAAACATATGACAAGATACAAGAGTAAGTTTTTGTCTCTAAGTGAAAGAAAATCAGGAAATGTAACCTTTGGAAATTATGCTCCTGGTAAAATCAAGGGTAAATGGATGGTGATTTTGAGTAATGGTAAAGGAAAATCCTAGGATGTTATGCTTGTGGATGGGTTGGAACATAATTTGCTTAGTGTAAGTCAAATGTGTGACAGAGGATGTGAAGTGGTGTTCACTTCCAAGGATTGCAAGATAAAGTCTGTAAACTCAGGACAAGTGGTAAAGGCATAAGGACAAATAATAAGGTATATGTGCTAAAAGAAGATAGAGAAGAGTGTCATCTAATAAAACATGATGAAAGTTGGTTATGGCATATGAGACTTGGACATCTAAACTTTGACCACTTAATCAAGCTCAAAAATCTTGAGGCAGTAAAATATCTTCAAAGAATATCAAAGCCACAAGACTCTGTGTGTAAACCCTGCCAAGTAGGAAATATAACCAGGACTCAGTTTAAATCCAAGAGCTCTACTTCAACAGAAAAACCACTCCAATTAATTCATATGGATTTATGTGGACCATCAAGACAGGAAGGCATGGGGAAAGAAAACTACTTTATGCTGATCATTGATGATTACTCCAGACTTACTTGGGTTGCTTTTCTCAAAGAAAAAGCTTAAGCATTTGAGAAATTTAAAATATTTAAGGATTTAACTGAGAATCAAACTGGTAAGAGGTTAAAGGCAGTAAGATAAGATAGAGGAGGAGAATTTATGTCAAGTGATTTTAAGGAATTCTGTGATAAAAATGGGATCAAGAGAGAATACACAATCCCAGGAACTCCACAACAAAATGGAGTAGTTGAGAGGCAAAACAGAACCGTTCAGCAAATGGCTAGGTCAATGATGAATGAGAAGAACATTGATCAAAACTATGGTGTAGAAGCAATACACACATCAGTCTATGTTCTTAACAAAGCCCACCTCAGACCACACAGTGACACGACACCTTATGAACTATGGTATGGAAGACCTGCTTCAATCAAACACTTCAAAGTATTTGGGAGTAAGTGCTACATAAAAAATAATAGTGAGAACCTTTGCAAGTATGATGACAGGGCTGATGAAGGCATCTTCTTAGGGTATGCTATAAACAGTAAAGGATACAGATGCTATAATAAGAGGCTGCATAAATTGGTTGATTGTATTGACATAAAAGTTGATGAAGGAATTCCAGTAAGAGAGGTGAACAATACTGAATCAACAACAAAGGATATAGATGAAGTTGAAGCTGAATAGGTCCAAGAATCAGAAAAAGAAGACTCTGAATCAGATGAAGATGAAAATACTCAGGCAAAATCAAATCAGCAGACAACGTCAAATTCTTCCTCCAGAATTACTCAAAAGAATCATCCTGCTAGTCAGATAATTGGTGAAAAAGACAAAGGTGTACAAACTAGGAGAAGGATAATAAAAAACACTGAGCAATCACATATAACCTTCATATCCATGGTGGAACCCAAGAACTTCAACGAGGCCAGTAAAGACGTAAATTGGTTAAAATCAATGAATGAGGAACTGGACCAGATTGAAAAGAATGACACTTGGGAACTCATTCCTAGGCTAGCAGATAAAAATGTAATAGGATCAAAATGGGTCTACAAAAATAAGATGAATGATAAAGGAAGTATTGTAATAAATAAATCTAGATTGGTCTGCAAAGGATATGCTCAAATAGAAGGACTGGACTTTGATGAAACATTTTCACCTGTAGAAAGATTAGAAGCTATTAGAATGTTTCTTGCCTATGTTTGTCATAAGAAGTTTAAAGTCTATCAAATGGATGTCAAGTCATATTTTCTAAATGGAGATCTAAAAGAAGAAGTATATATGGAACAACCAGAGGGTTTCCAACTGTCAAATAACCTTGACTTTGTCTGCAAGCTGAAGAAAGCCTTATATGGGTTGAAACAAGCTCCTCGTGCCTGGTATCATAGACTGGATACATATCTTCAAGACAAAGGGTTTAAGAGAGGAACAATTGACAACAATCTATATATCAAAACATAGGGTAATGATTTGTTAATTGTGTTGGTCTATGTAGATGACATCATCCTCGGTAGTAATAATGTTTCATTGGTAAAATGGTTTGCTTATGTCATGCAGTCTAAATTTGAAATGTCTATGATAGGGGAACTGGCATTTTTTCTTGGCCTACAAATTACTCAGAGGTCCGAAGGAATATTTCTTTCTCAAGAAAAATATCTAAGGGAAATGTTGAAAAGGTTTCAAATGGAACATTCTAAACCTATGAGCACACCTATGGTCACTGGATGTAAGTTAAGCAAGGATGATGACTCACCTGATGTTGATCAGAGTTCATATAGTTCTATGATATGCATCCTATTGTACATAAAAACATCTCATCTAGACATAATGCATGTTGTTGGAATCGTAGGAAGGTATCAGGCTGCACCCAAATAGAGTCATTTGTTAGCTATCAAAAGGATATTTAGATACCTGAAAGGAACAATGGAATATGGCCTATGATATCCTAGGAATAAAAAATTTCAACTATCAGTCTATTCAGATGTTGATTGGGATAATTGCGTGGATGAAAGGAAAAACACGAGTGGAGGTGCATTCTTCTTAGGAGATTCTCTTTTATAATGGTTGAGCAAGAAGCAAGGTTTAATTTCCTTATAAACTACAGAAGCTGAATACATTGTAGCTGCCACATGCTGTACCCAAGTTTTGTGGATGATTCAAACACTTGCAGACTTGGAGGTCAAATATATTGCACCGATCCCAATCCATTGTGATAATACCAGTGCAATTAGTGTTTTCAAGGATCTTGTCTTTCACTCCAAGACCAAGCATATACCCATAAAGTATCACTTCTTGAGGAATAGGTAACCAAATTTGTGGTTTAGGTGCATTATATTCCATCCAAAGATCAGATTGTTGATATCTTCACTAAACCGCTTGCACAAGCTCAATTTGAGTATCTACACCAGAAGTTGGGCGTGACCCCATTATCAACTTAAGAGAGTCCATTATGTAAGGGGGAGTATGTGTTGGTTGAATATCTGATACCTCCAAAAAATACTACAATAGATCAGGGGGAGCATGTTTTCTTTGACATTGATGTCAAAGGGGGAGAAAAGGTGTGGATGCTACAGCTGGAGGTCTAAGTAGAATAATGCATACATTCAAGGTTTCCATCAATGCTAAAGGGGGAGATTGTTGGCATGTTTACAGATAGAATGTGCTTTTCATTGATGGCAAGAACAACAATGATGATGAAAGGTTTACAAACAGAGTGTACATGGAAAGAACAACAACCAGCAGTGAAGACATAGAAGAACAAGGTCGAAAAGATGAGAAGGAATAGAGAAGCATTGCACACAAAGTGCAAGTGGGTGCCAGGGCCGAGGTGAATTCCATTACCAAAGCTCAGGAGAGATAGCGTTCCCAGAAACGCAAACAAGGTCCAAGTCATCAAGAATCGTAGAAGGATCAAAGGTCATGGCCTTTGACACTTAGATATTTGAGAAAGCCAAAGCTCAAAAGGAGGAGCAACAGTGGTCATTGGATAACCAATCAAGAATACCTGATGGTCATCAGATCAGAGTATAGATAGGAGGAGTTTGTAGAGGAGGAGATTAGGCCTCAGCCACCGAATTGGAGCGTGAAGGGCTAGCAACCATTAGATCCAGTATAACTGCGAAGAGGATAATGTTCAAGAGCCATCCTCCAACTCTGCAAAATATGAAGTCGCAAAATGATTTGGGTCATTGGATCCAGAGGACACATGGAGGGAGATAAACATTTCGCTGACTTGCGATCTGGAGAAGTCAAAGGTGAGAGTTGTAGGAACTCGCGATATGAGAAGTCATGAAATGATTTGGGCCATCTGATCACTAAGGATCTGGACTGTTAATCTAATATGAAGTCAAAGTCCACGATATTGATCACAACTGTCAATCAGAGAGAGAGACCTCCACCGTTGATATGATATGAATTCATTTTAGAGTTTCGCGTATCGGGAGAACGAAGGTAACGAGACTCACAAAGTCGCGAAACGTGAAATCATGACTTGATCTAAGCCGTCAGATCGAGGAGAGATCTGGACTGTCGATCTAGCACCATCGCTATTTCAGATATCATGAGAATGGAGGTAACGAGACTCCCAAAGTTGTAAAACGCGAAATCGCGACTTGATCTGAGTCATCGGATTGAGGAGAGATCTGGACCATTGATTGTCGAGGGAGATGAGACGCAAAGTCATGAAATGAAAAATTGCAAAGCGCTTGAAATATTTGGCCCATGGTCACATCGAATGGTCACATCAACAGAAAGTTAAAGGAGGAGCTACCATGTCACTAGGCTCCACTTCGCGATATGCGAAATCGCGAAGCACCCTCGTGCTTGGCCCTTGATCATAGCTAGTGGTCACATCAGTGGGAGAGAAGGGAAGGAGCTAGCAGTGCTAGGCTCCATTTCAGAGTTTTGTGAGTTGGGAATATAGAGGCAACTCACAGCTAGATATCTTGAAATGCAAAGTTGCAAAGAGCCTGTTGGAAAAGTGTCTGGTCATAGCTGTGATCATGTGGAAGGTAGGGGCTTAGAAAGAAGAGCTAGCACCCACTGTGTAGATTTCTCAGAGAGGGAAAAAGGTGCCAAAGACATGAGTGAACAGAGGTTCTCTCAGTAATAGATAGAGAGAGATTGATTGTAACTACAGAAAAACAACTAATTGCATCTACCAGAGAATTCGAAGAATCTCAGGGTGATTGCCAGATAAGCTGAAGAGTCTCGAGGTAACTACCAGTGGAATTCAGACCAATCATAGAGACCCTTGATAGATGGAAAAGCATCGAAGACTGTAGCTGCCAAAAAAGCCAAAGAATCTCAGGAATGACCACTAATGATGAACAATCTCATCATAATGACCATGGATGAAGAACAGACTCAGCGTAACCTCTAGAGGGGACAAAGAGTTAGCTGGATGATCTGACAGAGGACTTGGCATTTTAAATATACGCAGAATAGAGAAGTGGAGGTTGTTTATGTGGAGAGTAATTTCACACGGGAAAGAGCATGCTATGGAAAATAGTCGAAATGCACATAAGAGGCGTAGCGCATAGAACATAGATGGATATCTTAGAGAGGTAGAAAAAGTCGAGGTGCGCATGCAGAGACAGAGAAGAAGAACAAAAATCTTATGAAGATGTGAGGAGGAGGACATTGAAGCAGGCATAGCAGAGAAATGATGAGACTGGTAAGCCATTGATGAATATTGTATCATTGTAATAGATTCGAGCAAGAAAAGATTAATATTTTAGGGTGGAAGGGAGGTGCTAGGGAGGACTGTTGTCCTCAGAGGTTCAAGTGGGTGCTTGAACATAGGGACTTGTAGCTTCCATCTGGTTGTAGCCAAAAAAACCAGGGTGGAAGGGTGGTGCAAGAGAGAACTGTTGTTCTCTGTTATACAGGTCGATGCCTGTGTGACTGGAAGTTGGTGCTTCCATCCAATAGGTGCCAGAACACTTAGGGAGTTGGTGCTTCCTTCTAGTGGGTGCTAGAGAAATCAGGGAGTTGGTGCTTCCTTCTAGTATGTGCTAGAGAAAACATAGATTTGGTGCTCTCAGCAAGTTACAGCTTACAAAACAGAGGTTGTAGCCTCAAGAGGAGTTGGAGCTCACAAGTATGATAATGTAAAGAAAATAAAGATTACTTATCATATCAAGAAGAAGAGGTTTTTCCCTTTATGGGTTTCCTCAGGAAATATCTGTCTCTGTATATTTCATGTGTGTGATTGATGTTTAATATTCTATTGCTTACTTCTATGCATCATTGTGATCGTCATTAAGTGTTCCGTGAAGAGTTTAAAATGGGAATAATAGTTTAAGCACAATAACAATTGATTCACCCCCCCTCTCATTTGTTCAATATACTAATCTACTAATTCATGAACAACACATATCAATGCAAAGTGAAGCCATATTCTTTATTTGAGACATCAAAAACATACAGTGCAAACTTCCAAAACATCTATCAACAATAGCAGGTTTCGTTCCTCTCTTTCATAGAGGTTCAAACAAGTTTCTTATAGAAGGGGGGTAAGGTATGTGTTACTCCATAAAGTTCCCTAGTAATATTTTTACGTGACTCATGCATGAGCCGAACCAGGCCAAGTGTTGTTTCCATGCTTTGATACCAATTTGTAACACACCCAACCCCTAAATACCCTTTCTAGGGATGGGGCATCAAAATTTTGGTTTTCCTAACTCTTTAAAATCCATATTCTGGGATCTCCATTGGCTACTACTTGCCATGGGATTTCCAACTGTTTCCATCGCACTAAAATATGAGCTCTGGTATGCAATTTATTTCCTCCCAAAGTTACTCGGGCGTTATTAGTTGGGGTCTTCGATGTTTGGCGTTGGACGTCCCTTTTTCTTACTCCTCGAAATCCCAAAATATTTCCACGTGGTATTGGCCCTTCGACAATCGACGTTTGGAGTTTTGCATTGAATGTCCCTTTTTCGACGTTCGACGTTCGACAATCGGCAACCGACATCCTACATTTTTGACGTTTAGGTAATCGACGATCGTCATTGAATGTTTGGAGATTGGGGATCAATGTCAAACATCCATTTATTATACTATGCCCAAATCTTTCAAACTCCCGAATTTATTTAGACTCCCGGATTCTCGGACACGTCACCAACCACGTTGGTCAGGCAGGCATGAACCAGAAGTTGACATGCGGAGAGGGCCCAAGGTGACATGTGTCCTCATTAGCGGGTGACAGATGTCATTTTCTAACAAGCATAAGGGGTTTGTGAATTGGCCATATCTGGGTGACATGTGGTACGCGTAATGTGGTTCCATGTCACCCTGAATGACGTCAGGATGCTACATCATCTTAGAATGATAGTTTCCCAACCCTACGATCTCACAGTCAATGAGAGTCCACATAGATCCATATACTTACAACTCGCATTAGTTCACGACTCTAGACTTTGTAGCTTACCAACTCCTCACATCACAAATTCCTTGAAGAGCCAAGTCTCCAGACTCTCGGATCTAGCGCCACATGTCCTCTACCTATAAATTGTCCATATTACTTCGTCGTTCGCAACTTCAGGAGTTTTCACACCTTGAATACTCTTGGCCAAGTTCCTCCAGAGTACTAAATCTCTGGACTATAGGATTTCTTGCCACATACCTTTTCATCCAACGACTCTAATTCAATGGACAACATTTGACAGGGGACAAGTAGGGGCCACGTGTCGCTCCACGATGTGTTCTCGGTTGGTTGGGAAGTCGAGGGTGGGTTCCTTAGATCGAAGACTGAGAGGGATCCCTAAGGATCCAAGGATTGACGGTACACATCACTTCGAAATTTAGGCATTCGAGAGTTTGACGTGCATCTTCCAACTTCCTCTCCGGACCATGCCCAATCTATCGCCACGTGTACCCATCATTCATAGACATGATTTACTCTGACTTGCACAATTTCGGGGAAAATCACATGTCCCTATACTATTGAATACTCGAACTTCCGTATAGATTTTGATCTGTGGACACACATCCCTCTACTATCAACGGTCCATATCACTTCGCGACTGTGACATTCGGGAGTTTCGACGCTAGACCACTCATATTCTCCCGAAGTGGAAATTTGTCGAAGTGCTTAGTGATACCATTCCTAAGTCCGATATAATGACTGAGAGAGTGATCTAGGTGGATATCGGTGGCCACCCACCTCTTCCAACTAGCTAAAAACAATTTTTTGACAATTTTGGCAATTTACTATTTTTAGCAGTTTTAACTTCTGGGGCAATTTTGAGGGCCTAAATGAAGGTTTTTCAGGATAGAGCTTCTTAATGATAGACAAATGAATAATGTACCCCCCAAAATTAATATCCTCGACGATACCTTTCCAACGGGATATCATACACCTAAAACAGATATCGTATGCAAAAGTTACGACCCCGGGAAGTTGATGTACTAACTTACCCAAACGGGGCCCACATGACTTTTGGCGCTTCATCTCCTAGGGTTAGGATTTTGGATGTCTAGGGTTTTTGGCATTCCTGTTTATTGTAAAAAGGCCTTTAGAGCCTCATTGTAATCATATTCTTGCGAATGAGTGCAACCGTCACATCTCTTCTCAGAGATAAGCTGCCACCATTCTAGCAAGCTTGTTTCCGCTGCATTTTACAGTTTCAGCTTATTTCCTTATTGAATAGAAAACCAGTTTTACTGTATATCTATTATTTTGTATTAAGAACCTGTTAATAATCTGTAGTCATTTTGTTTTTCTCATAAAATCCGGATCATTGGTATCAGAGCAGTCTTCTCCTTGTTGTCTTAATGCATGTCCCCAACGAGGTCAAAGTACAAAGAGTTGGGTCTCGAGCTTGTTTCTCTTAAGGACAAAAGATCTCGCACACCCAAGTGACCTCTCATGGCAGGAGAAAATAAAGATGATGGGACAAGAGATCCTTTCAAACTGTTGATTGAGGAATCCCTCATGCAACAAAGGAACGAGATGATGGATAATTTCCCACAAATCCTTCGACGACTCCCAACAACCGACACATCTTCTTCGAGCGGAGGGACCACCCCCTTCAAGGTACAAATAAACTTCGATATTCCTATATTTGAAGGTCATATAGATGCAGATGTTGTAGACAAGTGGTTGAATCTACTAGAAGGGTATTTTTTGTCCATAACTTTTCTAATAGAGAAAAGATTACTTTTGCACTCCTCAAAGCTGTTCCCCATGTCAAATATTGGTGGGAAATGCTCTGTGAGAAAAATGAACCAAAGGAACCCTCATTATTTAGAGTCACGACCACCTGGGATTCCTTCATGGATTCTATTAAGGAAAAATACTACCCCATCGAAAGTTATGACGACTTGTATACCAAATGGACCACACTACGGCATGAAAGAGACCAAGTAGTGCTAGATTTCACGAATATCTTTCATACCTTGCGCACCAAGATGGGTATCAAAGATTCAGAGAGACATATGGTGCTAAAGTATCGTGGCACTCTGCATAGATACATCCAGACTGAAATGGAATTTTTGGACATCTCATCCTTCAGCGCGGCCTACCGATATGCCATCAAAATCGAGCAGAAGCTCAAACAAAAGACGCGGAAATTTGGGCCTGGGAACCTCTCACAAAAGCCAGGAAAGGGAGGCCCCAACCCACAGAACAAAGGATAGAGAAAATATGGACAGTATCAGGACAACCAGTCCAAGCCGCAAGCAAATAAGGACACTAGAAAGACAAATAAAGATACCGAGAAGTGGTGCGACTTCCATAAGAGCCCTTGGCATAACGCTATTGACTGCCGCTCAAAGCAGTCACTGGTGGTCGAAGTGAAAGCCTCTGACTCAGATGTGGGTTGAGACTCTGAGCCAGAACCAGAAAGGGGAAGAAGGATCATTGACACGGAACCCAGTGCCACCGTTGCTACCACCAAGCTCCAGCCTAGTGAACCAGATGAGCCAAAAGAAGGAGAATGCCTCTTCCATTCACAGATGTGGGTAAAAGGCACCCCGCTACACTTCATTGTGGATAGTGGTAGCCAGAAGAAACTCATATCAATAGAGGTTGTCAAGCGGATGGCCTTGTCAACAACACTACACCCAAAACCCTATACCATTGGATGGCTCCGCCAAGGAATCGATCTCCGTGTCAGCTAACAGTGCCGACTGTTATACGACATCAAGCCCTTCAAAGACGAGGTATTGTGTGATGTTGCTCCTCTCAAAGTTTGTGATGTTCTTTTGGGCCAACCTTATTTATGGAAACATCATGTTGTATATGTGTCTAGGCCTCGTAGTGTTATTATTACTTTGAACAGGAAATTGTACAGGATACCTGAGGCAGTCCCACCTAGTGCTATTTCCTTGATCTCTGCTAAGAAATGTAGGAAGGTCATCCCTCAGATAGGGAAGTTTGTCTTCTTTGTGATTCGCTCTCAGAATAAGTGAAATATCACAGCCACATCCAGGGTCTCTGTGGTCGCCTCTCCACACAACAGAAGAAAGTAGATAAGGTCGTGGAAGAATACTCAGATATATTCTCCTCACCTACCAGGGTACCTCTGCACTGCTAGGTCAAGCACCCCATCGATATGACCCCCGGTGCACCACTTCCCAATGGTCCATTCTATTTTTTCTCTCTGTTAGAGAGTGAGGATATCAAGCTACATATCCAAGAACTGCTCCACAAGGGGCACATCTTTCCCAACTCATCACCTTGTGGGAGCCCAATCGTGATGGTACAGAAGAAAGATGGAACCTGATGACTCTGCATTGATTACTGGGCTCTAAATAAAATCACAGTCAGAAAATGGTACCCGATTCCCTGAATCGACGACCTCCTTAATCAACTCATGGGGGGCCAAATACTTCAGTAAGATTGATCTAAAGTTTGGCTACCAGGTCCCGATAGAAAAGACAGATGTATGGAAAACTGCCTTCAAGTCAAATGAAGGCCTTTTTGAATGGTTGGTCATGCCCTTTGGTTTGACAAATTCTCTAGCCACTTTCATGAGGATGATGGACGATATCCTGTGACCATTCACCAATACTTTTGTAGTGGTGTATCTGGATGACATTCTCATTTACAGCAAGACTTGGGTCGAACACTTGCAACATATTCAGTAGGTTCTACACACCCTACGACAACACAAACTATATGCCAACTTGGAAAAATGCTCCTTCGGCATGGACAGGGTCCATTACCTGGGCTACATAATTGATCAACATGGCGTACATGTGGATCCAACCAAGATCCAAGTCATCCGTGACTGGCTAGCCCCAAACAATCTCACTGAGCTTCAGAGCTTCTTGGGCCTTGCCAATTTCTACTGCAGGTTCGTGTTGGGATTCTCCCATATTGCATGGACCCTTAGACAAATAACCAGGGGTAGTGGTAAGGAGAAATTTGCATGGGGTTGGTCCCAACAACAAGTGTTCGACGATTTGAAGCAACGCTTGTGCTTAGCCCCAGTAATTTCACTACCAGACCTGCAACAGCCCTTTGAGATCGAGACAGATGCTTCAGACTATGCGGTGGGCATTGTTCTAACTAAACATGGCCACCCCATGGAATATCATAGTGAGACACTATCAGATGTTGTCTGTAAGTACCCTACTTACAACAAAGAAATGTACTCCATTGTGAAAGCCTGCCACCAGTGGAGACATTACATTCTTGGGAAGGAGACAATCATCCACATTGATCCTAAGTCACTGCAGTTTATGCAGACACAAGGAAAATTGCAGAATGATCGCCATCAAAAGTGGTCCACATACTTGCAACAATTCTACCTCAACATCAAGTATAAAACATGAAGCACCAATGACGTCGTTGATTGCCTCAGCAGACTGCCAGTCGGGACACTCACCACGGTGCTAGAGTCTTGCGGCCATGAGACCTCTATATGGCCCCAACTCTATGAGACAGACCCAAACTTCGCCACCACCTACCAAATGTTGGGTGCAAACGCAGTTGTCGATAATTTCCATCTTCAAGATGGGTTGTTGTGTTGTCTAGGCCATATCTATGTTCCATTAAGCGAGTGAGCGAAGATGATCTAGGAAGCCCACTACATTTGGGTGGTAGGACACTTTGGCATCGAAAAGACAGTGGCGATGCTACAAAAACATTTCTACTGGCCAAAACTTCGACAGGAGGTCAACGAGTATATCAGGTTCTGCACTGCTTGTGCTATTGCCAAACTGACCACTAAGAAACAAGGCCTGTACACCCCTCTTCCTACTCCTGAAAGGCCATGGGAATCCATCTCAATGGACTACATGTCGGGCCTCCCGTCCACCAAGTGGGGAAATGAATGTGGTTTTGTGGTTGTTGATCGTTTTTCTAAGATGGCAATTCTGGTTGCTTGCAAGAAGAACATCATAGTAGAGGCCACTGCCAAGCTCTTCTTTGAATGAGTCTGGGTACATTTTGGAATCCCACAAACCATTGTCTCAGATCAGGACAATCGATTTCTCAGCACATTCTGGTCGAGCCTCTGGTCACTGCTGGACACCAAGCTCACCAAATCCATGGCCTTCCACCCCCAGACATATGGCCAAACCGAGGTCGTCAATCGAATGATTGTGCATATCCTTGGCATGTATAATTCAAAGCACCCTCGCACATGGGATGGGAGCCTTCCCTATGTCCAACATAGCTACAATCGAGCCCTGCATAGCTTAACTGGACACAGACCCTTTCAGGTGGGGTTGGGATTCCAACCATTGGGTCCCATAGATGTTGCACTTCTCCTTGTGGTCACCTCGACCGACTCATATCCTACTCCAACTGAAGCTGAAAAAGCCACCTGGTTCATTGAGTGGATCCAGAAGATCCGCCAATAGGTTTAGGATATCCTACAGAAGTCCAATGACAAGTACAAGCAGTGCCATGATCAACATCGGGTGCCACATAAGTTTCAAGTGGGCGAAAAAGTTTGGTTGCACTTACAGAAATAACGCCTTACAGGACCCCATCAGAAACTTTGCCCACTCCGTTATGGGTCTTACACCGTCACCAAAGTTGTGGGGGATAATGCTTTTGAGCTCAACATTCCTCCTTTCCTTGGCCTGCACCCAGTGTTCAACGTGGATCTCTTTCGCCCTTATTTCCCACCATTATTGGACACCTCAAACGTAGCAGAGCAGCTGACACCAACAAAGCTCAAGCCTGACTGCTTACAAAAAGAATCCAATGATCATATTGTGGACACATAGATCAAGGGCACTCAATAGCAAAGGATCCAGCTTTATCGAGTCGTCAAAGTAGGGCAACTCCTGCACCAAGGCAAGTAGCTCACCCGGGGCCAAATTCAACAAAAATTTCCTCATCTGATGGGGAAATCAACGCAATGGAGACCATTGCTTCCTAAGGAGGAAGGATTGATCTAGGTGGATATCGGTGGCCACCCACCTCTTCCAACTGGCTCAAAACAGTTTTCTGACAATTTTGGCAATTTACTCTTTTTAGCAGTTTTAACTTTTGGGGCCATTTTGAGGGCCTAAATGAAGGTTTTTCAGGATCGAGCTTTTCAATGATAGCCAAAGAAATAATGGATCCCCCAAAATGAATCTCCTCGACGATACCTTTCCAACAGGATATCATACTCCTAAAATGGAGATCGTATGCAAAAGTTATGAGGCCGGGAAGTTGATGTACTAACTTACCCAAATGGGGCCCACATGACTTTTGGCGCTTCATCTCCTATGGTTAGGTTTTTGGATGTCTAGGGTTTTTGGCATTCCTGTTTATTGTAAAAAGGCCTTCAGAGCCTCATTGTAATCATCTTCTTAGGAATGAGCACAATTGTCACATCTCTTCTCAGAGATAATCCGCCAACATTCCAACAAGTTTGTTTCCGCTGCATTTTACAGTTTCAACTTATTTCCTTATTGAATAGAAAACCAGTTTTACTGTATCACTGTTATTTTCTATTAAGCAATTGTTAATAATCTATAGTCATTTCGTTCTACTCATAAAATCCAGATCAGAGAGATCACCCCTGGATCCCCAGTTCGACGACCCTCATCCATTCGTGACTTCGAACTTCGGCTACTTTCGAGGGTTGTGGAGTCGTAAGTTCCGAAGTACCTAAGTCGAAAGAGCTAGCTCCTTTCGGACTAGTGCAGGGTTCCCAGACCCTGGTCATATGGATCCTTTGGAAATTATTTTGGTATAAGCTCTAATCCTTTTAGTAGCAAATGGGTTAAGGACGTGGGCCTGAGCCCTCAGTTAGATGGATGGATAGTCTGAAGGAAACGCCCTTCTCCCACATGGTTGAACTTGACATTCCCACTAAGGCAAAGTCAAAGGATCAACATGACTTGGACATTTTATTTACTCCTACCCCAAATCTCCTATGGATTCACATCCCATGACTCTGTAGCAGCTAAACTGAGATAAATCAAAGACCATATAGATACAACAATTTATAGAAGAAAATGAGCATTTCTAATAACTATTCAAATACTGAAAGACTTAACCATAAACACAGACATTCCATGATCGCATCCAATATATATACACAAAGTATGATAATACTTATCATAAATGGAGAATGTGAAGCGACTGTTGAAAGGGGTGTATGTTTCCTCCCAACCATAGGCATAGCCACTCCTAACAGATTTACCACTGGCCACCCTCGAGCTAGACCATGATGCTTTGAGAGATATTATTTCTCCTTTCTCCACGATAGTTAGGGATGGAGGTTACTATCCTCATGCCACAGAAAATTGGCAACCAAATTCCTCTACACCAAGCAAGAAGGTCTGTGTGAGCACTTGCTTAGTCACTCGTCAGCCTCGTTTATCAGCTTGTAACGAGATCCTGCCTAAGGCTTCTTACAGTCAAAACAAGCTTGCTTCTCATCTTTTCTCTCAACTCTAGAGTCGAAGCATGCTCACTTCTCTTCTCTCGAGATTGTTTTCTCTACTCTTCTTCTTGTAGATCTGTCTCTGTCCCCCCGAACTACCTCCTTTCTTTCCTTCCTCAGCAAGGTCGCGTGGGTCTGAATCCAAATTCGTGGTCAGGCCTAGAAGCCTTACAAATGGGTACCTTGCCACATCTCCTCATTAACTCTTGAGGATGGCCTTCCAACTACCAACCTGACTGGTAATTCATTTCTGGGTCAGAGGACTGTTTAGCAATTACACCCAGTAGGTACTGGTCTGGTGAGCGTCATCTCAACCATTCTTGGTTTCCCCTCACCATCTCTCTCATAGAATCCATGGTCTATCTTGGAAAACTCCCCCCTTTCAGCAGTTGTGCAACACATATCCAATTTCTATTAATAACAGTAAATTCATACATTAACCCTTTTATACAAAGGTTCATCAAATCAAACATTCACACACATTTAGTCTACCATAGTCTCTTGACCAATTATAGTTCTATTTACAAACTGGGGGAAACATGGGTATTACAGTAGGTGGAAGCGGAGATGGTTGCGATAGAGAGTCTTGTGGTGACATATCTGTTCATGAGTATCTTGGTGAGGTGAGGCGAGTTGTATGACTCTGCCGAACTTGTAAACCAAGCCGATAGTGCTTATGTTGTAACTATTCTTCTATAACAAAGACTTAGTCGGGTGTTAGACACAATTTGTGTCTCCCACACTATATCTATGTTTGTTCAGTTGTTGTTCTCTTGGCTTCTCATGTTCATGGATGTATGAGTAAAATGACTAAGTGTTAAAGCAATTACAATGTCTAAGTATACAATGTAATCATGATGTATGCAATGAGTAGAAGTGTGACTTGTCGGTAGCCTAAAACATAGTATGAGTATGCTTTAGGTGAAGAAGCATATTCCAAACAAAGTAATCATGATGTTTCCAAACAACCAAAGGAGAAACGTCACGATGTTGCACACTCTCAAAAGATGCACGATCGTAAAACACGTTGTAGGGATGTTGCAGGGATGTAACATATGGCAATAAACCAACACACATGATGCAACTTTTATGACCCATGGAATTGATTGATGGAAAGAATGACTTAAGTCCTCTAAATCTAGAAGAATGGGATTGAGATATTAGTTGCCATTCAAGTATGCAAAATATACAAAGCTTGGCACATTGAATAGCCACATGGCAAAAAACAATTCATATGGAAGGTATGCAAAATTATATGGTAGCGCCTAGGCATTGTGGTTTGTCTGGGCATGTGTCCAATTCCAACTTGGACTTATAAACATATTAAGTCATACACTTCCCAATGGTGCCTCATAAATTATATATGGACAAATGTCTAGTCTTCGGGTACATGGGTTTTCATGGAGGCCACGGTTCAACAATTTAAGAGAGCCCGGAGGAAAAGGTCTCACTCCTATCATTTTGTGCGAATAAACAAATTTGGCTAAAATGAAGAATTTTTTATTAATTAGCACTTTTGATAGTTTAATTACAAGTAAATGAGGATAGATTAAATAAATTTGATAACGTAGGATACACAAGTACGCTTTTTTATTTTCAAAATTGGACTACCTAAGAAAACCTTGCATGCATTTTGTAAGCCTACTTTAGACACACATGCTCTGTTTTCAACCAAAATAATTTAGGAAGCCTACTTTTTCCAATAGAAAAGTATCTCGATGATATAATTTCATTTACAATGCAAAAACTATTTCTGTGCAGAAAGGAAAAAAATCAGTCATAACATAGGGCTGATTTCTGTGTTTATTACAATATAGATATTTCACAAGTCCAAACAAGGACTCGGAACAGTAGGCAGAAAAAAAACTCAGCTGAAATGAGTTTGTAATTTAGTTAAGTTTACTTAACAATGTTTTAAAATTTATTAATATATTTCCTTTGATTTTCATATGATTTCTCGAACTTTAATAAGATAGGATTAATAAAGGATAGGATTAATAAAGGGTTTATGAAATGATTTTAAATTGAGTCTAAACATGGATTTTCATGGATTTTGGGCTTCATGATGGTTATAAAGTTGCCCACACATAACTTATGTCTAATTCCCTAATGTAATCATGAAGAAGGGGAGGAGAGAATGGTGATATAGAATAAGAAAGCCCAATTTTTATTTTTATTTCAATCGCTTTCACCTATTTGGATTTCGAGAGAGGAAGAGGAATATATAGGGAGGCATGACAGGCTCTTGAGGTTGAATGATAATTATTTTAGTTTCTTGTGTTTTTATGATATTTGTTAATTAATTAGTGGCAACACTTTTATAGCTAGATTCATAGGATTTAAGGTTTTTATATGATATTTGTTAATTTATTAGTGGCAAGACCTTTATAGCTTGAATTTTAGGATTTACGGGTTTTAGGGATTTCAATATTTGTAAATTTGCAAATTCAGTTTATCATTTTATTCAACAATGTAAAGTTGTAAATTTAGTTTACCCTTTTATTTAACAATGAGTAGGTATACAAGTCACACATGTTGTAAATATTTTTTTTATTTCATACGACAAAACATCCTGTGAATACTTTGATAAAAATCTATTTATCTCAACTTCTTACAATTCAATGAACCTAATGCATCCTTGTTATTAAAATTGATCTTGATGCATCCTTTCCATTGGAGGTGAAAGTGCTAGTTTTTAGGAGAACATATTTATAAACTGAAGGCTACCATAGCTCTAAGGTCAAGCCTACCTTTCTACCATATATCTTTAAGCTTATGTTCTGTTTTTTTCTTTTCTTTTTCCAAATTGTTTATTTTGTAAATTAATTACCTAACCTATTCTATAAACATTATATGCATGTTATTAGTCTTTAGTTGTGACAATTTATTTCATTTCCTAATCTTCTTCTCATTATCTAATTTACCCACTGGATGTTTAAGTAAAATTTTCTACTTTTCAAAATTAATTCATAAGCCAAATAAGACCATTATGGTTTGTCAATTCTTCAGTTTGAGAGGAAACTGAAGACAATAATTTGTATCTATAAAAAAAGGTTTATAAGGTTTGAATTTTGGTTATGAGTAAAGATTTCTTTAATTTTTATTTATATATTCTATTTCTTTACCTTTTGAATTAAGGCTTACCCTTGAAAAATGATAAGAAAATAAAATTTAATATTGTTTAATTCATTTTAGGTATTAAATGAAATTAAAAACTAATTATTGTATTTCTTTATAGGAAAAAACTATAACAAGCAAAAAAATCAAAGCTAAAGGAAACAAAATGAATCCTAAGGATTTTTAAAACTATATTTCTCTTTTATACAACTGGATATTGTCATAAGAATAACTTAGGAATTGTTTGAAGAACATAAATTAGAGAATGTCATAAAGAATAGATGTTGAAATATATCAAATTAAAGAGTAACATATTGTAGGTAATAACATTGACTAGGTATTGAGCAATGATCTTTTTAGATTACATGTATTTTCATATACATCAAAAGTCTTATTGCATTTTCAAGATTCCTCTATTCAATTGCGAAATGGATTGATAGATCATTTCTTGACTTGTCTAAACAATGGTTGAGTAGAGGCATCAAACTCATATAAGTTTGAACTAGAATTAGATTTGCTATACGAATTACATGGAATTCATGGAATTGACACATATTTCTACAAGATGTGATTGTCTGCATCTATAAATCTAAATGAAACACGAATAGGACTATGAAGAAATACATTTTGCATATGATGGCTAGCCAAGTGGTAAAATATATCAATTGGAATTTGGTCACTAACAAGGAAAATGCGATATTTATTGTTCAATGGAAGTGAAAATGCAAATCCATATTGCATCTTGTTTCATGATGTGAATCCCATTAGTGGTCAATATGAATCATTATTTTACAAAAAATTACCTAGATGTGATTTCAATGTATCTAATATTTACTTGTTAGTAATGTGCAAAGATTTTAGATACCATTGGAAATGTATTATGCATAATATGCATTCTCATGGATTAGATAGAGCAACAACAATTACATCTAATTGCAAAGATAGTCTTTTTAATACAGTTTGATATTTCATAGCAAAAAGGCTTAATGTACACTCTTTGAGGCTTTATACCATGCAATTGTTTTGTAATGCAATTATGAGTGGCGAACAAAATGCATTGCATTGCTTACAAAAACACCTGACTATTGATGTTAATGAGAATATGAGAATGATTAAGGACTAGCAAGGGTACCTCATAAATATGGCAATGCCATAAGAAACATGGAAGCTAGAAGGTGGGCCATTTTGTTGCAATGGATATTTATCATATTCAAAGTAAATATCCAAGTATGGTCCTCCCTTACTAAGAGCATTGTCAACCTATATTCGACCGATTTGAACTGTAATAAAACATTTGATGTGATATCATTCGAAACAAATACATTTCACATTCACAATGCACTGAAAGAAACATATGACCAAAGATGCATTGTACATTGCAATCAATCACCAATGAGTCCAAATAAAAAATCTAGGATCGATTATCATACAATTAAGGAAATGGTAAGTGTAGAAAGTAAGAGAAATGTCATATTACTTATTGAACATGTACTGGAAAAACATCAGCATGTACATCATGTGCATTGTCGACAAACAACATTGTTGAAAAATAGTGATGACAACTTTGAGGTGCATTGTCATCAATAAAAGAACAAGCCCAATTAAAAAGCATAACCTCAATTGTTGCAAATTGAAAAAAGTACTACATGCAAAAAGAATCTGCAATGGCATATTGCCCAGTGAACATGGAATAGAGAAACATGAACATGTAAATCATGCATACTTTGTTGATGCAACAACATTACCAAATAAAATGTCAAAAATATCATATCTTATATTAAATGGACAATACAAAATAACATGAGCATGTCCATTTAAAAAAAAATTGCAAAGCAAATTACATGAAACAAATTCAAGACACACCTAGAAACAAATGTGTGATTTGCGAAGAATTGCAGTTTTCAAAGAAAATTAATTCTCTCACCCAATATTTGGAGAAAGAATATTTGAGCTTGATAGTAATTGACATAACATTTTCCAATAAAAAAATATGTGTTGCTTGCAAAAGATCACTTCAAAATGGAAAATTTCCACAGTTTGCAACCCTTGACCAAATAAGACATAACATGTCATTACCAATGTGCCTGTCCATATGTATATTGTGAAAAACACATTGCTACAGTTCATGGATGAAACAACAACAATTGAAATCACATTAAAAGTACGTTTTCAATACAAAAATGCATACCACGCGGGAAAAGTATTTTAAACATTGTCATGAGAGCATTAAGAGAATTATGTTATAGAACTCTATATAAAGATGAAAATATTTGTATAAATAAGAATTGGAATTGCTAAGCCCTATGTCTTCACCTCTTCCTTCTTTTCCTCCATCAACCCATCCATGTGTCAACCTAATTCTTGCCTAGTTTCGTTTCAATGGTGTGTTGAGTCATTTTGATTTGTTCTCGTCTTCCTTTTGTTTTTCATCATTTTCTTTCTCTTTACAAGATTAATACATGTTATGGTTTGAATTGACTAACACACATCACCACGATTATGTCATTAGTGGGTTGCTAGCAGGTTAACCTAGGCCTTTGATGCAAAAGAACACTAATTGCAAGAATGTGCCTATTCTTGCAAAGAACAAAAGAGACATTGTTTTTTTGGTTTTAATGTTCAATTTTTTTTAAAATCAAGTTGTGTTGGCACCTTGCATGCATGTGCATGTCCCTAAGCACTTGAGATCACGTGGGTTACCATCATTTTAACCATCATTAAGAAATTCATGCTAAGGTTCATGTAGGTTTGCATCTTGAATTGTTATCATCACGGGATCTTGTGTAATTATTGCTACAAGTGGTAAATGAAACCAAATTAACACATATATTCAACCAACATTTCCAATAGAAGAAGTTAGAACAAAATGGTTTCTCCCTGAGAATGTTAGCAATTGAACAGAACAGAGCCACACTAGCTCAAACTGTTCAAAGCCATTCTAGAAATAAGGGACATTTTCATTAGAGAAGAATGGTTTGATTTCTTTTGCACTTTCGACGAGCATCACACTGGAGTGGCCCTGATCTTTGCACAGAATTTTGATGGGTTTCAGACCCAACTCGTGGAAACCACTATTCATATTACAAATAATTTTATTGGAGTGACCTGCACTCTCCCGGTTAGTGGGGAGAGATGGTTCAAAAAGGGGAAATTTCCAACTGAGGTCTGCAACAAATTCCTGGTGGCAGAACATCGAAACCCTGATTAGAGTCAGGGTATCTCGATTATGTGGATTAAAGAAGAATGACAGGGAATCCTCACTGCAATATAAAGGTATATTGCAAGTGAAGGTAATTTCTCGATTGTGCATTGTTATCACCTTCATTTCCTTATGAACTTAAGTGGTGACAAGGAATTAAACCTCCCTTTTTATTTTCTTAAAAGTTTAACGAAAATGTCTAGAAGGGTCCAGAGTCACCTTGAATTTGCTCACATAATTTTATATCATCAGGGTATTATAAAAATCTTGGTCCTCTTTTCTTTATATGAAATATAAATTCCTCGAGAATATTTTCTACAGTCTGTAGGGTTATAGGAAGAAGGAGAAGAAACTAATTAGCAACAAGAGGAACACAAAGTTGATTGACAATCAGAAGAGAAAAGGGACGAGAGTAATAAAGAAATCAGGGTTTCTCCTGAATGCGGGTGCTCATCAAAATCTACCCAACAAACAAGAAATAAGAAAACTACACCTAAAAAGGGGGGAACCTGATCTAAAAGGGACAAATGAATTACTCGAACAAAAGAGGAGATCCCTCAAAGGAAGTTAATATCATATACTACAAAACAAGTAGAGAAGGAGAGAAACAAGGTTTGTATTATACAACAATAGGAACATGTTACCCGACAAGGTCGACTGTCACCTGAGCATTTTGAAGATGATTTTGTGACCACTACCATGCAACAATATAAAAATCCTAGGATGAAAAAAATGAGGCAAAACAAAACTAAACAACACAGTTCCGAGATAGTTGTTGTAGAATTTGTGCCTATAGAAATCTTGATTAAGGAATCCCCTGAAGCCAAGCACAGTAAAAAGAGGAAAGGGAGCTAGGACTCTAAAATGCTTAGTAAACCCAACAAAAAAATCAGGCTCACAAATCGATTGAGGTTGAATTCCAAGGAAATTTTAATCCATCCTTAAAATGCCAACAACCCATAGTAATTGAGGATGAGGACACTTAAGAGGACATATCTAGATTTTCCAATATGGAGGAGATGGCTATCCACACATTGGAAAGGATGAAAAAGGATAAGGCAGGGAAAAAATATAAAGGGGAAACTTCAAGGATAAAGTATGTTGTTGTAAAGACATAGTACCCCGTAGACTTGGATTTAGAAAAAAATGTAATGGACCTTGGCCCAGACCCTGAGCAGGATTCTGATGGCATAACCCTAGATACATAGCTAGTTCCTGAGCAGGTTTCACATGATACCAAATAAGTGATTAAATAAAAAATGTTGAAAATGCAAGAACCTGTGAGGGAGACACATGAAAAAATATTGAGATAGCACCCAAATATGAGATGAGGCCAAGAAAATCTAAGTTTTCCATTGACCTCAAAAAATATGTCATTGAGGAATAATACGGTCTAAAGGATAGAAGTAAGGTACAGGTCTTGGTCAAACCAAAGGCCGAAGCTCATAGAGGTATAGATGACAACCACCTGGTAAAATTATGAAGCAACAAATTTAGAGTCTACAATAGCATAAGCAATATCTTGAAATGTAGCATACTAAGATACAAAAGAAGTACCAGAAGCTGCAAAAGAATCATAAAAAAACATGCATGTTCTTGAAAGAAATAATATGAGGAGTCATAGTTGCACTTATAATTTTTTTTTTTAGTTAAAGATACTGTTGCCAAGTGTAATAAATGATTATTTTATTTTTTGATATGAACCACATTTTTATTAAGTTCGAATTGGAGGTAATTCATGGACCGATACCTCAAACCGAATTCACTCAAGTCAAAGCAATGTTTACATATTGTAATTAAGGAGTGATAGTCAAGTTGTTTACAGGGTCTAGTTGTAATGTAAAGTTGAAATTTTGAGTTAGATCCTAGAAAGGTGGTCGAACCCTCTTGGGAAAGAGATAAATAGATAGATTCTTGAATGAAATAGGGTTCATAGATTTTTGGAGATCAAGCATCAAGATTTTGGCTGGACCTGAAGGATAAGACTGTAAATTTTCCTACCTGGTGAATATAAATTTTGGCGACAGATTGCGTTTTTTTCTTCTCAAATATTTGTGTGTTCTTAATCTTATCTAGATGCAAGTTGGAAATTTATGCAATGTGTAGTTTCCTTTCCTTTCATATACTATTTCAATGAACTATTTATTTCTATGCAACCTGGTTTCAACTATTATTTGCAATAGATAGTTTATTGTAATTCAACCTTGTCTAGATGATTTTTGTCAAGATACATGTTTTAGATATGGAATATTATTTCAAGTCTGAATTTTCATACATCAAATAACACATTGAATTCTTGCTTGTATTTCATTTGTTCTATTCTTCATATCTTTACCTACTCACCAAAATTCATGCCGCTAGCTAAGGGACACCTTATAGTGACATTGTTGAACAATCCAACCAGGTCTCTACCCTTAAAAACCTATCTCTCATCTAACCAACAAACTTAGTTCATCAAAACCCGTCATTAAAAAAATAGAGGTGTCCTAGATCTTCCCTTTATATGTTAGGTGCATACCTTAGGACCAACATCTTTTGGCACTATTGTTGGGGAACAGTGTAACGAAGTATATTTTCCTGAGAGAACGAAAATGATGATATCTGATCTTTTATGGTGAAAAAAGATCAGGCACAAAGGTGGCTTCCATATTTTACCTGACAAATCCACTGAATGAAAATCCATTAAGGAATTCTGGCTCCCAAGAAAGGCTCTAGGAAATCAAATCCTAAGAACACTAAAACTCCAAAACTGAACCTTGATATTAATGGTGACACAACCAACTCTGATTCAGAGAGACAATTAAGGAAAAATACCATTGCTCAGAGATACCCCTGGCCATCCAAAGGCAAGGCCACAGTTGAAAAAAATTCCTCTGTCCACAACAAGAAGCAGCCTAAGGTTGTCATTTTTTAGAATCCCCTTGTGATTATCCCTTAGACATCCCCTATCTCAACTTATGCCTCATCATCTCCTCCATCAACCACACCCACAAATCCTCCTTAGCCTCAGAGTCTAGTTGTCCCAAACATGGTTGTCAATAGGATGGAATCCATTATTACAGCTAGGAATGCACCTTTGGTGTTACCTCACAACTTAAATTTATTTCCCACAGGTGACTACATGAAATATCTGCCAAGGTACAATGGTGAGGGGGAGGTGACTATTGAAGAACATATGGTGGCATTTTTGCAGACAACTTTAACATTGAACATGTAGATGTATGGATGAGGTTGTTTGTGCAGAGCTTGGATGGAGAGGTAAGGAAGTGGTTTTGTGGCCCAAGTCCAGATTTGATCACATGTATTAAGGAATTGGATGAGGCTTTTATAAAAAAATGGGGAGATAGGAGAGACTACATGTATTACATAATTGGGTTTGGGTATTTAATAAGGAAGAATGGCGAGTCTGTATCATACTTCACCAAGAGATTCAATAAGATGTATAAAAATATTCCTGATGAGATTAAGCCAATTGAAGCCTCAACCAAGATCATATTTGAAAACGATTTTGATGCTAAATTTTATCTTCTGTTGAGGGAGAGGACGTCCACCACTTTGTTTTCCATGCAAGAGGAAATTATTGAGGCCGAGTCTAACATCCTAGCATATGAAAAATTAAATAACAAATCAGATATGGATAAAAATAAGTAGAGGGAAGAGCTTCCTTCTCCTTTCAACCCAACATAATCTGACCTAAATCTAGATGAGGTGACCAAAACCTTGAAATCCATAACTTCATAGATAGCTAAACTGAAATGGGAAGCCAAGCATCCAAATAGACCATATCAAAATGTTGGAAATAAAAACACAAATCAATTTAGAAGGCCTAATAATACTCCTCAACTCATGCAAAGGGAGAGGAGAAATGTTGAAGATTAGAGAGTTGTACCCCCTTTCCAGAACAATGAAATTGAGGAGATGGATGTGGAAAATGATGTTGTAGATGATTATGTTTTACTATTTATGAAACTAATCTTTATCCTACTCACCTAACACAACGGGACTATGAAATATCACAGTTGTCAAATCAGTTTGATGATGATGTAAAGGAAGAATAAATCTTTCAAAGTTAGCCCCAAAAGAAGTATGATTTAAGGCCTAGGCCAGGGGGTCCCAAAAATATACACATGTTCAGAATAAAAAATCAGATCGTCCTCCCAAGAAAGGTCCAAACAAAGATACATCAAACAAAACTAATCAGCCACAACCATCTAAACTTGATGTCCCAGAGGTAAAAGAAGAAGACAAACAACCAATTTCTTTCAGCATAGAGCATGAGCTAAGTAAGATTAAGATCCCCGTGCCTCTGATGGAGTTACTGAAAAATGATCCATTCAAGAACTCTATTATGAAGGTTTTGAAGCCACCTGTTTCTACTATATCATCAGATGTAATCAACTTGCAGGATGAGAACCTTGCTATCACTGTTGGCCCACACATTGAAGATGGGTCTGATGCTTCTCCACCTTTTTACATATCCTTAAATGTTCATGATAAAATCCTACACAATTTCCTAATGGACTCAGGGGCCTCTCATAATATTATGCCTAAGGTCGTTATGGAAGAGCCAGGGCTAGATATCACCAAGCCATACGAGTACCTTTACTCCTTCAATTCCAATAAGGTTAAGTGCTTGGGATTAATTAAAGATATGGTTTTTTCTTTGTCTCAGTTTCCCATGAAAAGTGTAGTTATGGATATTTTTGTAGCTGACATACCCCCCAAGTTTGGTATGATTTTGTCATGTACATGGGCCAAGAAAGTAGGATAATCCATGCAGATGGATCTTACATATGTAACCATCCCTATATTCAGAGGAGAACACAAGAGGTTATATAGAGAAGTCAGATTGGTATATATTGTTAGTGATCATCAGAATCTAGGTAATCATCCAATTTAATATGTTGAGGATGAAATTGGGTCATTCATTTTTCATATAAATGATGATGTTCCAGAAATATTAGTCAACAAATGCATAAATCAGCCATTGGCAGACCAAGGAAATGAATTTTGGAAGATGTATTTTGATGGATCATCTTCAAAGGAGGGTTCTGGTGCTGGTATAATTCTCACTTTCCCTTCAAAGGAGGTGGTTACACTCTCATACAAGCTAGAATTTGAAACAACTAACAATATTGCAGAGTATGAGGCCTTGGTGTAGGGTAGAGGGATGCTAAAGACATGACCATTGAAAAATTGACATTCTTTGGTGATTCTAAACTAGTTGTCAATCGAGTCAAGGAAATTTATCAAGCAAAAGAACAAAGGATGAAATAGTACAAAAATGAGGTATGGGACTTACTGGACAATTTGTTTCTAGCATTCAATATTTCCTTTATCCCTAGAGATGCTAATCAGAGGGCATATTCTTTAGCCCTAGTTGTTGGTACCTTTAGGCCTCCTATTGGTACAAATGTCAAATATGAAGTGGAGGTTAGGCACAAGACAACTATACTAGACAATCTTAAGCATTGATTGGTTTTTAGTGATGACCTAGAGCCCAAGAGGTTCCTGCAAACCATTCAAGAATTCTCAAACATCTCCATTGGTCAAGAGAATGATGAAGATGAAACATAAAATCAACAAGCGTCTCCTTTTCTGAACAAGGTGGTTGTACACAACATTGTAGAGCTCAAGAAAAATCATATCGCAAGGACCTTAGTATCACTGGAGAAGTTGTTTGACAACAATGATGTCTCTAGGAAAGATGACATGAAAACTTAGGAGCAGGAGGTCATGGAATGCAATATTGGGACAACTAAAAATCCCGAAATAGTCAAAATATCCAGAGCACTTCCAAATGAGCAAAGAAGCATGTATGCCAACCTTATAAAAAAACATTATGATATTTGTGTATGGTCTTATGAGGAGTTGAAGGCCTTTGATACCGACATCATTCAACACAAGATTCCTTTGAAGGTGGCCTCAAAGCCATTTAGGTAGAAAATTAGACAATTTAATGCTCTACTAATGTATATTATTGAAAAAGAATTGAAATGAATGCTTGATGCCAAAATCATTGTGCCCTTAAGATAATCAAATTGGGTGGCCAACTTGGTGCTTGTCAAGAAAAAGAGTGGAGAAATACGCTTGTGTGTGGACTTTAGAAACCTGAACAGGTGTTTGCTGAAAAAAATTATCCTTTTCCCAAGATGGACCATATTTTTCAAAGGGTAGTAGGTTCCCAAATAATTTCCATGTTGGATGGATATTTTGGATACAACCAAATAACAATGCTTGAAGAAGACAAGGAAAAAACAACCTTCACCACCCCATGGGGCACATTCATGTATGACAAAATTCCCTTTGGCCTGATGAATGCAGGGGCCACTTTCTAGAGGGCCATGGAAATTGAATTTGTGGGTGAAAAGGACAAGTTCATGGTTATATACCTTGATGAGATCACCATATTCTCAAAATTTGATGATGAACATCTACAACACCTGGAGAAAAAATTTCAAAAATGAAGAAGGTATGGAATTTCTTTGAATCCCAAAAAGTCCCATTTTGCTATGGTAGAAGGAAATCTCCTATGACACATTATATCAGTAGGGGGGGTAAATATAGACCATGAAAGGGTAGATCCCATTCATAAAATTGACATCCCTAGGAATAAGAAGGCCATCTAGTCTTTCATAGGAAAAATAATTTTTTTGAGGCGCTTTGTGCAAAATTTTGTTGAGATCATATGACCTATTACTAACATGCTAAAGAAGGATAATGACATCAAATGGTCACAGGAAGCTAGATCATCCTTCCAAAGGATTAAGCAGGATTTGATTGAAGCTCTTGTTCTGGTTAGTCCATACTATTCCAAATAATTCTTGATTTTCTCATTTGCCTCTAAGGAGAATATTGTTGTTGTATTGCTGAAAAAGAATGAAGAAGGGCATGAAAAACCCATTTCCTTCTTTAGAAAATCACTCAAGGATGCTGAATTGAAATATGACATATTGGATAAGAAAGCCTATGGATTAGTCAAAGCCTTGAAGGCCTTCAAGGTGTATGTTCTGCAATCCATCATAATAGCTTATGTTCCTAGCAGTGGTGTGAAGGAAATTCTTGTCCAACCAGACAATAAAGGGAAGAGGGGCAAGTGGATAGTCAAACTTTTAAAACATGAACTGCACATAAATCCCACTAAGCTGATTAAGGGATAGGGCCTTGCAAAACTGTTATCTGATTCAAGCAACAAAGCATTAGAATTGCACCATAACTTTAGCCAATAAGATGATCCAATGATGTAGGTTGGGAAGGGAACCATGTAGGTAATTGATCAATAATCTCTTTCACCTTGGTATAGAGATATTGTTTATTTTTTGTAGCACCTAGAATGTCCACAAAAATTAGAGAAATCCAAAAATAGGTCTCTTAAATTGAAGGCTGTAAAGTTCTATATCATAAACCATAATTTATATTGGAAATACCCTTCTGATATTTTGTTGAAATATCTGGATGAATATAAGTCAAAACATGTCATAATAGATATGCATGGAGGAGCTTGTGGAGGACACAAACATTGGAAATCTATAGCCCTCAATATTCGGAGGGCCGAATACTACTAGCCCACCATCTTTTCTGATGTGTTTTCCACGATCAGAGCTTGTGAAGAATGTCTAAACTTTGCTAGAAAATAGAAATTTCTTTCACTACCACTAAAACCCATTACTGCTAGTGGTGCATTCCAACAATAGGGCCTATATTTCATAGGTGAGATAAACCCACCCTCTAGTGGACAACACAAGTGGATTCTTACTTCCAGTGAGTACTTCACAAAGTGGATTTAAGTTATTCCCACTAGGAATACTACTGACAAGGTGATCATGAATTTCTTGGAGACAAACATCTTTGCTAGGTTTGGGTGCCCCATGAATTTAGTAATAGAAAATGCCCAAGCATTCAAGTCCAAGGCCATGATTGACTTCTTTGGGAATTACAACATTATCCCTCCACACTCTACACCATATTACCCACATGGAAATGGGTTGGCTGAGTAATCAAACAAGACCCTCATCAGGATCATCAAGAAGATGTTGGATGAAAATAAAAAATCTTGGGACTCCAAGCTTAAGTATGTGTTGTGGGATGATAGGATCAATACTAAGAATTCATTGGGGACCTCCCCATTTCAACTATTTTATGGGGTGGATGTTATTTTTCCAACCCAACTTGGTCTACCAGTCTTAAATTTTTTACAGGAGGAAGCAGAGGAACCAAATGACATCCAAAGAAGAATTTTTCAGATTATTGAAGTGCATAAAAGGAGAGAAGCATTGAATGAGAAAACTGAGGCATACCAGAGCAAGGTCAAGGCATCCTTTGAAAGGAAAACCAAAAAGGAAAATTTTCAAGCAGGTGACCTGGGTTTGAGGTGGGATGCTAGGAGGGAGGACAAACACAAGCATGGTAATTTTGATAATATTTGGTTCGGTCCATTGAAAGTGGTCAAGGTTCTGGATAATAATACATTTATATTGCAAAATTTGGATGATACTGAGATCTTTGGAGGCCCAGTTAATGGGTTCTTCTTGAAGCATTACTTTGCTTGATGGACTAGAGGTGGTCCATCCTATAGAATAACTGTTTTCATTTCCATTTTGATTTAATAGTTTATCTTGAATAAAGTCTCCATATGCCAACAAAGGCACTTGGGGTGTAACTGCATATTTGAGTTTCATTTGAGATAAGACAAGTAACAGAGTTGGTAAATAGAGCATGAGTGATTGGTAACAAGAGGGAGAAAATTTAATGAATTAAGGCACATAGTATGTTTTTCTTAGCACCTGTTATAACCCTAAATTGCACCATACATGCTTACCTGGCATCAGGCCAACTCATTTCCCTTCATTGCCAAAACATCTGCTGATAAACCTCTTTAAAAATCCTCTTGGGTAAAGGTACACGCGCCCTAACCCACTACTGTACGCGTTGGAACGATGGCAGGCCTACTACAACCTGCGTTTACCTAACAAACCACAAAAACAAGAAAGTTGCCGACGGGACAAAAAGCTACGGGTCAGTTAACTGAAACTCCCGGCCATGCATGGTCGAGAGTTCGTCCAAAACCCTAGCTCCTTATAGCCTATAAAAGAAGGGGTAGGGGTACTATTTGGAAGAGGAAAAATATAGCGAAGAAACTCTTCCCATTTGCCAAATCCATTTGTCCCAACCCTTTAGCCTTTCCTCAAGCCTAAGGAGAATTAACGCAAAGCAGTTGGAGGACAAAGAAGAGGAGGAGCCCAGGATCAGGATCAAGGAGCGGTGGCTGGTCTCGACTTTGATTGTAAGTTGATTCATTTTGAAAATAATAAAAGAATACTTTTCCCATCCCAATGCATGAGTTATCTATGATTCGTGTAATTTATGCTTAATTTCTAACCCTCAAGTAGAAAAATAGCATGCATGCGTAGTGTTTTGTCTTGATTGCAGGTTAACTTTGGAAGGAGCAGCGCAAGGAAGAGGGAAAATTGCAACGGAGGATCTACACCAAACAACAGTAAAAAAGGTTAGTAGTTCCTTTCCATGCATGTGTCTTGAAAGAGGGGTTTAAGTTTTGGGTAGTAGGTTAAAAGTTCATTTCTTTAAGGTCAAAATCTGCATGCAAATCAAACCCTAGTTTGCTAGTCATAAGGGTATTATTTCCCAACAACAGAATTAGCGACTCCACTGGGGAAGATACTCTGTAGGGTTTCTGGATTTAGTTGAGTCTTTGGGTAGTTTAAAGGATTAGATTTTCTGTTTCTTTGTTTGTCTGTTTTCTGTTAGGTCAGAACTAGCAGTGAACTTGGTTCTTTATACCAATTTTTCCTTGACTGTTGCTTGACGATAATTATCGAGATACACAGAGGTACACACGGCCTGCAGAAGGCCTGCATGCGTGTAACTCGCGCCCTAACCTTCTATAGCCCGCATTTGAACGCCTGCTGTAGAGGTTTCAGTAGCGTGTAGGAGTCAGAGAGATTGAGAGGCGGTCCTCCTCTTCCCTGTCAGAATTATACATTCTCAGGGGGCTTTATGGATCCTGTTTGAGTCTTGCTGGTTCATAGTCTTGTCTCAGTTTTCTTTATTGCATTTGGTTATTTCTTGCAGTTATTTTTCTTTTCTGTTAAGAAGAAGCATCCAAGCCTTCAGGAGACCCTGGTTATCAATACCAGAGGCCTCTTTCAGGTCTGGGCTGCCTGTGTTTAGTTTTGTCTTAGAGTTTATAAATACACGTAGCCTGTGCAAGTTTAGCCCGCGGGTACCTGCGCACTGTTGTAGGTCAGCACGCGTTTGAACGCGTGCTATTTCAGTGACAATAGTGGGCTTGACAGGTTGCTTTTCAATCAGGGTGGGGCAGTCATCCCTTCCTGTGGTGAGAAGTGTTCCTCTTAGGGGTTTGAGTCTAGGGTTGCACAGTCAGTAGGTTAGGGCCTCTTACCCTTAGCCTATTTTTTCTTAGTTGATAGTTGATAGAAAAGATAAAAAAGAAAAAAATTATTTTATGGTTTTTAGACAAGCGTAAGAGTCGGTGCTTTCTTGATTGCCATTGTGTGTCTTTGCTATGATTCTTTGAGATCTGCGCTTTAAGCCAGAATTTTGTTTTGTTTTCTTGGTTTTGTGCTTGCCGGCATTTTCCCTTTGTTGCTTCATTTAGCACTTAAATAAATAAATAAATAAATAAATATATATATATATATATATATATATATATATATATATATATATATCCTTTTCATTTTCTTCTTTGTTTGAAGATTGTGTTGTTGCATCAATAGCTAGGGAGAATTCTTTTTGCTCATAAGTTTTTTGCAGTGCATTTAGAGCATAAGTAGCTCATAGTTGAGCAAAAATTCCTTTATGTTTGCTGCATGAAATCTTAGCAAAATTGAAAAGAAAAATAAGTCTTTCTTTGTGAAAAGTTGTTGATTTTTGCATTTAGTAAAATTTTTTGTTTCCAGCATTTTTTATTCGTTTTTTCTTTGAGTCTTTACACACCATCAGTTTCACTTTCATACCTTGTGACGTAAAATTCCCATAAAAGCAACGCTAATTTAAAATCTATTAGACCTTTTGTTTGTAGGGTTCATACACTAGCTCAGGACTAGGGCCTTGGAATAGGTTGGAGAGGAAACTCTCCAAGGCCACTCAAAACCAAACATTGGAGTCTGTGATAGGGAGTGTAGAAGTCCAGTTACGTGGAAGTTATCCGGAACCCCCCTCTAACACAGGGGATAAACACGAGGTCGCGTGAAGAAAGGTAGCGGAGATAACCCCTCCAAAGTCGGACCAAGCGTAGTGGAGAACACATATCGAGGATTTGTCTTGGGATTCCGTCGTTTTCATTTTCCATGGGGCTTCGTGGATCTCGAATCCATTCGAGGTCCTCAGTTGTCTTCCGGACCATTTTCTCTCGATACTCTTGACAAGTTTCGGGCTTGATAACCTGCTCATTGTGGTCTACCCGACTATCGACTGTACCCGCCTGGTGACTGTTCGCGTGCTGACAAACTAGTTGCCAATCTTTTTTAGGGACATACACAGGTGACTGCGGCGGTATACCGCGGTACCTAGGATAGACATCGGGCCATGCTTTGCAGAGTATACCTGGAGGGTGCTTCCATTTTCGAGTTTCACTGGCACCCGTAAGTTTCTCTAGTGTTGGTTGTTGTAACTGTTCTTCCAAATAGTTAGTGATTGCTTGTCTTATCTCTTAGGGGCTTCTTTTTTAGTGTGTGTTACTGTTTGATCGTTTAGAATACCTTAGCGTGTCTTGGATCTTCTCACACAGTGGAGGATCCCAAGCTCCGCTGGTCACGAAGGCTCCTGGGCCTACCACCGGTTATACTGGAGCCACCCCTGCCACCATTGAGGCGGAAGCTAGACCAACAAGGGTCTTTTGAAGCAACCGGGTTACAAACCATTGTGCCCGAACAAATCCCGGAGGAATCAATCGCCAATCTTGGCTCGGTTAAAACCCCAACCACTGATACTTGGCCATCGGTCATTGTACCCATCGAGTTTTACGAACGTCTGTCAGTGCCTCACACAGTTATGGAACCAAATGTTGTTACTTCCTCTGGGAATTCTTTCATTCCCACCACCATTGCTAATACAGGAGAAGCATCTCCTAACTTGTCGTCATCGGTCCGAGCCACTACGGTCTCGACCGCAACTACGTCGCATAGTGGACCGACCCCATCTATCGCAGCGGCCACACCTCCCTTCACACACAGTGCGACAGACCCTCCGTTCTCATATGGTATGCCTAGTTCAGGTACAAGTCCTGCACTCACTTACTCCACTTTACAGACTTTGGGTCTGGGAGCAGGGAGCTCTAACGCTCCTCTGCAAGGTCAACTTGGGGGCATTCCTGTCCCTTTTAATGCTTTTCCTTACGCTGGAGGTCATATCTCTCCTTCGTCCCCTTCGCTTGGTGGTCTGCATCAGCAGTCCGTCGGGCATCCTGCACACATGAGTTCGTTTGGAGCTGGGAGTCAAGGAACACCTGCGCAAAATCTACCGATAGGTTCGTCACCATTTGTTTGGAACGGGACATTTGGTAAAAACACTTTCACATCCACTTCTTTCCCATCTGGGGGCACTCCCATCTTTGGACAGTCTACTCCGGCGTAGGGTACTATTCCTGCGCCGGGGGCACATATAGCAGGACCTTGGAACTCAGGACAAGGATCTGTTCCTTCCTCTAGAATGTCATTCCGGGGTAATTTTTTCCACAGTCAATGGAACCCTGGACAGACTTCTATGCCTCTCCCATTAGGACCGACATGGGGTAATCCTTCCCAAAGTCTGTCAAACACGATGAATGCCCAACATCCTATGTCCTTTATGGGGAATCAAACAATGATCTCTCCACAGATGAAAAACCCTTACGTTGGTCAGGGCCATGGTTTCTACCAGAATCCAGGCCAGCAGCCAAACTTTTCCTGGCAACCTGGTGCCAGTCAAACTCCAGGACCCTTTTTTCCAAGCTATCAGCAGCAACCCAAACTACCATTCCTGGCGACGTTACACTTGCCAGATTTGACAAGGTTGTTAAATGATCCTATTTTCCATGATCCACGTTGGCCTCCTATGCCAACGAAGTTGCCTTCGGACATTCCAAAGTTCGAGGCCAAGCCTAATGAAGATCCAGGTGATCATGTGACTACCTTCCATCTTTGGTGTTCATCTAACTCATTGAAAGATGACTCCATCCAGTTGCGATTGTTTCAACGCACTCTTATCGGGAGTGCCGCGAAATGGTACATAGAGCTTGATCGCTCAAGATATTCCTCTTTTGGTGAACTGGCTATGGACTTCCTTAACCATTTCCAGTTACCTGTGAGATACGACGCGGGCACAGAGCTACTCGCCAATTTCGAACAGAGGACAGCGGACCATATCTCTGATCATATCCGAGAGTGGAGACGCCGAAAGAGTCTAATCAAAGTACCAGTTCCACCAGCATTCTTGCTTGAGTGGTTCCTTAAGTATTTAGTCCCCCAATTATCCAAAGACATCGCAACTTCGGGAGTTTTCTCCGAAGAAGATGCCATCATGAGGGCTCAATAGTTTGAGCTCATCTATTCTCAGTCTGGTTTATTATACAACATCCTGCCGGATGCACCACGATCGATACTGGATAAAACTAGACAAAGAGCTGGACCACATGCCGATGGTATCGTTGGTTCGGCACAAACCAAGCCCGCTAAGCAATTTTCAAAACAATTGCAACAGTTATCTATACAACACTTAGCGACCAGTCAGACTACTGCTTTGGCTGCTCCTCCTACCCAAACGTTGGAAGTACACTCCATGCAGACGACTAACCCAAAGGCCACCCAACAACCTGAAGGGAAGAAAAAACAATGAAAGAAGGGTAAGGGGGAGAAAAAACCCACTGATAATGATGGCGAGGGCACCACAGAAAAGCGGAAGGCGAGGTATCCGTGCAACTTGTGTGCAGAAGACCACCCGACCCATCTATGCCCTCGACTTGCAGAGGCCCAGAAATTTTTCACACAACAACAACAAGACGTGTTGACTAATCCCTTTCATCATGGGAAAAATTTAACTCAAGCCTCCACAAGTGCCGAAGGGGGAATCCCGAAAACCTGCACTCCTCCAAACAACTCCTCATCCGCGAACGTATATATGGTTAGGGGTGATGCTTTAATTACGACTAGGGAACATGACTATAGTAAACCAAGCGCCTCTGAGAAGAGTAAAGAAGCCGAGATCCCATCTCTTCCTCTACAGATCGAGAAGACGTTGGGTGAAACAATGACACACATTCCAAAGGGTTCATTTAAGAAAGCTTCTCACAACCCAAATGCAAGGGCCGCCCAGAATTACTCTATGGTGGAAGATTTATCACAAACCCCTTGTGCAATGTCCGCTTTGGAGGTCCTCCAAAGTTTCCCTGCTCAGAGGAAAGCCTTGTTGACTTCTTTAGGCTCTACTGAGACTTGTAACCCGGGTACCATCATGTTAGATAGGACCGACTTAAAACCTCGTCTGCCTTACCACGTCGCGTTTCAGATAGTAATGGCTCATCCCACGAAAACTTTTACATGGAACATCTTTCGCACGGTGGTCGACGAGGGCACCTTGACTTGCGTTATGTCATTAGCATGTTGGAAAGCCATTGGTCATCCTGCTTTGTCTCCATCACCTACTCTCCTCACTGCGTTCGACGATCGTTCTTTCTGACCACATGGCATCATTCCTTCCTTCCCTGTGCAGTTAGGCGGGAAGACCGTGTCCGTTGAAGTAGAGGTAGTCGATGATCCCCTCGACTATAACCTCTTGTTAGGTAGGATTTGGACTTATGCTATGCAAGCTGTGGTCGCTACAGTTTTCCGAGTCTTGTTGTTTCCACACGAGGGTCGGATAGTGACCATTGATCAATTGTCCTTCTCTAGACCTGACCCAGCTTTGGGGGCATCCACGGTTCCTATGATTGATAATCCTCAGCCTGGTGTGGTTAATGTAGGAGTTGGTTTGTGCCCATCCTTGATGGGTACCTTTGATTACCCACCTCCTCATAACGATGTCAAGTTTATATCAAATCATCACAAGGCTGAGATTTTTCACGTTTCGCCATTCCGCACGACTTACTTTGAGGATCCGTGGATTCTTCCTTCCCCATCAGCCACTATGGATGAGACAGGGCACTCCGGCATGTCCATGCCCTTGTCGGCTGCTGAAGTAGCGTACTCTTTAGTCCATCAAGCTTCAGCTAACCCTGATCCGACTCCCGCACATGAGTTGGATCCACTTCCAGAGCCTATTTGGGTTCAGGGTTGTCTTGCTACCACCGATTCGTTAGACTTAGTCTTGCCTTCTGACGAAGCAGTAATTGAAGCAATGACTAGTCTGGAAAAACCTTGGGACGATATTCATCACAGATCATATTTCCTCCCAGAGTTACACAGAATCGAGGCATGAGAATTCGCTATCACCATGACGGGAGATCAGCCGCGTCCTATTAACCTCTTAGCTACACAGGAAATTTATGCTGAGGGGAATATGGCGACTATCACTGAAACCATACCTATCAACATCTCCCGTAACCCTGGCGTCGTGGAGAATGTCTTCATCGGGGCGGATTGCTCCCCCGAAGAGACTCAGATTTACACGGATCTTTTCAAAGAATTCCGCGACGTTTTTTCCTGGTCTTATGAGGAAATGCCAGGTATTGATCCAAAAATAGTTGAACATGAAATCACAACGTATCCTAATGCCAAGCCTGTTCGACAAAAACTTCATCCAGTTAATCATAGGAAAGCAGCAGCCATCTAGAGTGAGGTTGAGAAATTTCTCAAGGCATGGTTCATTTACCCTATTCATTTGACTCAATGGGTGTCAAACCCCGTGATGGTCGATAAAAAACAAGGCACGATTCGTGTATGTACCAATTTCCGTGATTTGAACAAGGCATGTCCAAAATATAATTATCCAACCCCATTCATTGACCAGATCATTGATGAATGTGCCGGTTGTGAAGCCTTTTCGTTCATGGATGGTTTTTCGGGCCATAATCAAATCCAAATCAAACTTGAAGACCAACACAAAACGACATTCATTTGTCCATGGGGTACGTTCGCCTATCGTAAGATGCCTTTTGGCCTCAAGAATGCTGGAGCCACTTTCCAATGGGCCATATCTTTTGCGTTTCACGACCTCAAACATATAGTCGAGGCCTATCTAGATGATTTAGCATCACGCTCTCGCAAGCGAAAGGATCATCCTATGGACCTCAGACTAATCTTCGAACGCTGTCGCTACTTCAGGATTCGCTTGAATCCCAACAAGTGCATATTTTGCGTCATGTCAGGACGTTTGTTAGGTTTCATTGTATCAACAATAGGGTTCATGGTGGATCCCCTTAAGGTGGAGGTAATAATCTAGTTGCCCCCCCCACGCACAATCTTACAACTTCAAAGTCTTTAAGGCAAGGCGAACTTCTTACGACGCTTCATTGCCAACTATGCCAAAATCACCAAGGGATTTATGCATTTACTTAAGAAAGATGTTCATTTTTTTTGGGACGAGGCCGCTCAACGCTCTTTCGACGCATTAAAACACGCCCTCACAATCGCGCCTCTGCTACGGCCACCTAATTATAGCAAGGATTTCCTATTATATATGGTTTCCACAGAGTCAACTATAGGCATGGTTTTAGTTCAGGAAGATGATTCGTTTTCAGAATACATGATCTATTACCTGAGCTGAGGCCTTGTAGGACCGGAACTTAATTATTCCCATCTAGAAAAAATTGCATTGGAAGCAGTTCATGCTGTTCAATGGTTTCGTCACTATGTTCTGTTTCGCAAGACCACCGTCGTTGTTGTCGTGAATCCATTCCGGTACATGTTGACACGACGATTTATCGGAGGAAAAATCAGTAGATGGATGGTCATCCTCCAAGAATTTGACTTAGTCTTCATTTCAGCAAAGTCCAAGAAGTCATTGGTCTTCGCAGAACTTATTTCGAAACTTTCGGTTGAGTCAGGTGACGTTGTGCCTGAGGAATCGCCTATCCGGGGGGATATGTTTTTGATTTCATCATCAGATCCCTGGTACGGAGATGTACTGATCTATCTCCAGACTTTGAAGTTCCCTACCTCTGCTTCTCGTGATGAGCATCGGCGGATACGCCATCAGGCTAAGAATTATCTCATACTCAATGATACGTTGTATCAGAGAGGTGTAGATTGCATCTTGCGTCGATGTCTCACTCATGAGGAGGTCGTCATAGTGCTCAACGATTTTCATACAGGAGCCTGTGGCGGTCACTTATCTGGGTTGGCAACAACCCAAAATATTTTATGAGCAGGTTAATTCTGGCCCACACTTATCAAAGATTGTATCGAGTCGGTCAAGAAGTGCCATCCGTGCCAAATCTTCTCTCGGAAGATGAGGGCACATCCAGCTCCTATGTTTCCTGTCATTACAGTTGGTCCCTTCACTAAGTGGGGGATTGATTACACTACATGCAACCCCCCGTCAGCAAGGGGGCACCGCTATATCATTGTAGTTGTCGACTACTTCACTAAGTGGGTCGAAGTTATGCCAATGTTTAAATATGATGGAGAGACTGTAACTCTCTTTTTATTCAACCAAATTATAGAAAGGTTCAGCGTCCCGAGAGAGATTGTCACTGACCATGGCAGTCACTTTCAAAATCAAATGATGTCCGAGTTAACGTCAAAGCTTGGGTTACGGAAAGAAAATTCATCACCTTACTACCCCCAAGCCAATGGGCAGGTGGAAGCTGTAAACAAAAATCTTAAGACGATTCTACAACGAACTATCAACTCAGCCAAGTCAAATTGGCATTTGATGTTATACTCGACATTATGGGCTTACCGAACATCCGTTAAGACTGCAACCGGTTTCTCACCTTTCCAACTCATTTATGGGCTGGAGGCAGTCTTTCCCATCAAATGTCAAATCCCATCTCTGAAATTGGCAGTACAGTTATTGGCAGACACTTCTCCTCTTGAAGAGAGGTTAGTACACCTTGAGCAGCTTGATGAACAACGTTGCGATGCGGCCCTGACCAACGAGGCTCATACACATAAGGTCAAGTGTCAATATGATAGGTTCGTTTATCCTCGGGTTTTTTCCGAGGGCGACCTTGTCTTGGTCTATGACCAAGATAAGGACCCCCTGGGGGCAGGAAAGTTTAAACCCATGTAGTTCAGACCCTTCATTATTAAAGAGGTGTTAAAGAAGGACGCTTATCATTTGGTTGATTTTGAAGGGAATGCTTTGGCGGAGCCTAGAAATGGGCTCTACCTCAAGAAGTATTACTCATAGAGATGTCACTGTGGGTAACTTTTTGTAACATATGTATAGTCTTTGTACTATTACTTTTTGACGTTTCTTTTAAAAAGTGTTATGGATGTGTCATTGATGTTATCTTTCGTCAATATGGCAGATTTCAAGTGAATCCGAGGTGTTCGTTGGGTATGCGGATGGTGCTAGTCGACACATGCGGAGGCTTGCCTCCGTAGCTTGGGTAATATTTACACCACAGGGTCAGTTGTTATCTTCCGGAGGTATATGCTTAGGCGACACCACGAATAATGTTGCTGAGTATAGTGCAATTATTGAGTTGCTTCGTGATGCTTTGTCATTGGGTATCTCTCATCTCCGGGTCTATCTAGACGCTCAACTAGTTGTGTCGCAGATAAACAGAATATACCGGGTGCATGACCCAACTTTACACTGACTATTCCTTATGGTACGTCTCTTGGAAAACAACTTTGATTATATCACATATTTTCATGTTCCTAGGAGTTTAAATCAAATCACAGATACTCTAGCTAATCACATTTTAGATTGGCATCTTGCTCACACATAAGAAGATCATGAACATAAACATGTAAATACATTCTTGTACACATAATCCATAAGACACAAAAAGAGATAAAAACCATATATAAACATCATAAAATCCTCAGAGTACATAGATGGGCGCAAGTGCCTCAAAAGTGGGAACAGTAACGAGTCACCGGGCTTATGCCCTCAAAAAATATATACAATAAGGTGCTCGTGGCACATAAAAAGTCTAAAAGTCTGCTCAGGTCCTATGGGCCCTGTTATAATCATCTACAGCGCGGGATAAACGCCTAAACAATCGGACCCATGTCCAAGGTGCCCCCACAACATGAGTCTGCATGTACGGTGGCAGGTCCTCTATCTCTGCCATGGGAACTGTGCGAGTGAGCGCAGTGAAGTTCTGCTCAATCCGCCTAAGAACCCTCTCGGCCTCTCCTTCTGGGAGGTTCCCTGCTACTACTTCTCCCCCAGTGGCAGCAGCTGCGGCTTCTGGCCGTGGGCGACGTCTGTTCCGTGCATAGTCGGCAGGTCGCAGGGGTCCCACATCTGCATGTAATAAACGTTCGCTCATCAAAAAACTCTGGTATACAAAAACATGATATATATATCAAAAAAGACATAAAAATTACATATGCAAACAAAAAAACATACACAGGTGGAGACTTACCCATCTCCCCTCAATCCTCACCAGGAGGCACTGGTATCGCTGGATCTCTGGAAAAGTCGATCCTCGCATATGGGTAGTCCTCAATAGCCGGGATCTGTCGTGACAACCAAGCAAAAAAGTCATCGTCGAAGGCCTCCACGGTCCTTCCGCCACCCTGTCACGGCAGTAACACTTCCCATCTGCATACGGTGGGGAAAGTGGCCAGATGTCCTCGTACTATCAGTCGAGGACTAAAAAACAGAACTCTCTCAAAAAAGAACGAACACAGGATGGCCCCAAACCCAAAGTTCCTATGTGTCCGCTGTCGGCATGCTATCAACTGACTCTTCATGCACTCCAACAGTGTGGTACTCCAGTCAAAAATTTATGCATTCATGCACTGGATCGCACAGTTCATCTGTGCACGCGAAGCCTGATGCACGGCCGCTGAGCCGGTAATCCGCCCATTGAGCGATAAAATAGTCTGTAGGGCGAGGCTGGTAATCCTACTAACGGGAACCGAAGAAGTCCTATGATTGGTCCCAATCTCACAATATTCCCTGATCAGATCCGAGACTTTGCTTGGCCCCGCAGGAAACGTCTGAAAGTTGACTGGTTCCCCTCTCCTCGAGAGGCCAGTCAAAAAGTAAATATCCTCGGTGCTGGGCACCAAGGATTGCCCCTCTAGCATGAATGCCTCTGCGTCTGGGTGCCAGTAATCAACCAAGGCATTCAGTAGCCTTGGTTGCGTGCACATAAACGGACATAAAAATAATTTTACCAAACCGCACTGTGTCAGCACGGCCACAACATTCGGATCTGCAGCAACTAACTCATTGGCGGCCTCATGCTCCCTCTCCCTCCACTGAACATACATCCTGCCATCAGAACAAAGCAAAAAGGAGGGTCAATACCTTTTTAGTTTTGGTTTTTTCCCCACGTGGGGGGTACCCGCGGCCTGTAGAGGCGACAGTCGCGGGTACCCACGGGCAGGATTTTCTCTACCCGCGGGTACCCGCGGCCTGTCCCTGGACATCCCGCGTTTTCCTAGGGCCAACCTTTTTGAGGTTGACGCCCACCCCCAAAATCAACTAACTACTAAAAATGAAGTATTGAATAGATAGACAAGAGAGTTTGTACTTACTTGGTCCAAGCAGAAGTCCGTTTCGTCCACCGTAGCTCTCGGAATCACGATCTTTGGCAAAGGGGGTCTTTTGGCTCCAGAGTCAATTTCCAAATCAGCAATGGTGATAATGAGCTGCCAGCTTCTATTTATAGACTTTTTGGCCTCTTTTTGTCACTTTTTTGGGCCCCTTTATTAGTTTCTTTATACCAAAAACCATTTAGAGTGATCCAGGAGTTATATGGGAGGGATTTGATCAGGTATTGGGACAATTTTTATTGAGTTTCGAAAAAAAATAAAAATATTGACATTCCATAATTTTTTTTTTTTTTTTCAAAAATCAACTTGAGCATATAGGGTAGGATTTCATCCCAACTATTGCATCTCGTTGCCTTTTGTTCTTATTATATAGGATCGATCCCATCCGGTTGTGAGACGGAACCGTCATATCTGCTCTAGAAGTGTCGCAACTTGGTGGTAGAGCTTACCAAAACATGGATGCCCTAGGTAGGTCCTGGTTGCATTATGGTGTCCATGTCATTTCTAACAACACTGTAGGCTCAGGAGTCCATATAGTCTTTCCTGAATATGAGTTTGAGCCTCATTTGCATGGGACTTTTTCACTCTTTGACTTACCCTCCTGACTCCCAAAACATAACGTGTCTCCTTTTAAGCCCTTTTCAGACCCTCTAAACATGAAAAGACTGCCAAGCGATCTTGTGGCCTTTCACACTCGTTAAACTGAAATTTGAAGTCACGTCTTTCCGGTGGTAGTTTACCCCTTTTTCGGTCTAGACAGTCAACTGTACGAACAAATGAATACTCTATTGAATTCTCATTCTTTAGAAGAGTATCTTCAGGTATAATTTTATTCCTTTTTCGGGCCTGAGGGACTAAAGTTATGAAAAAGAAACCCCCCCAGAGTCCATAGTTAAGCTCTTTTCAGACTCCCTAAAATTGAAAAGATCGCTAAGTGACCTTATTCTTTCACACTCATTAAAATGGTCAAGAAGAACATTCCTGATGGAGTCCATAGTTAAGCTTTTTTCAGACTCCTTAAAAGTGAAAAAATAGCCGAGTGACCTTGTCCTTTTCACACTCATTAAAATGGTTTTGAATTGACGTCTAATCGGTGCTAGTTTATCCCTTTTTCGAACCGACTAGACTATTGTCGAAAAAGGTACCCCAATGGAGTTTCCTTTTATGATTTTTCAGACTCTCTAAATATGAAAAACCACCGAGCTTACCTTCTCTGGGCTCGTTAAACTTACATTAAAGGACATTACCATTGTGTGTTCTATCAACCGCATTTTCATACCTTACCCATCAGCCTTGTAACAAGTTTGCTTCTACGTCTTAACACCTTTGGCCATTGGAGGATTTTTCCCGAGTATCATTTCCCTAGAACATCAGTCTTGTCCTTGTGCCTTGAGCTTGTATGTTTGTTGTACTCGTTCCTCCATTGTAATGTAATATTCCTTTATTCTTTTTTCAAACATTATCAAAAAGAACAAAAAAATCAAATATACCCCAAAAAGAGGATGGGAAAAGTATTTTCTTTATTGGCAGCATAATGAGTCACCCTTGGATGAAGCACATCTGTATGTTTGATCATCAGACTATGGGATGTAGTACGACCTTAGGAAGCTTTGCTTGCTATAGAGAGTTGTGTCCTCCACTGTTTGGTTACTCTTCCAAACATATGGAGAGTTTGCGTTGCCTCATGCTTCATAGACTTATGATTAACAGATATGATGCCTGAGTCTTATCACTTGTCGTGCTATTATCCAAGGGAAGTTTGTCACTGAGCCTGAGTCGGCCCCTCTGCAATATGTCTCTTGTACGCATACCTGGCCATCCTGAATGTCCAATCAAGTCTTTGTTCGAAATCACTGAAGCCTTCAGTCCAATCATCAAGATTATCAAGTCTATAACCGACGAGCCATCGAAGACCTCTGGGTAGTGCAGTCGTACACTCATATTACACTCCTACCCGAGTTTAGAAGATTTTGAAGTTGTTGCTCGAGCTCTGAAGTACAACCATCAGGTCGAATCAGCTTCTGGGAGATGGATACTCTATATGTATATCTTTATGATTTCGAGATGTAGCTCCGTTGTGTATTATTCACGGCTACTCTTTATAGTTATTTGACATGGATCTACAGTGTATTTGATTGGTAGCCATGGTTCTATTTTATTCCGAGCATGGGTATGCCTGCCTCAGTGAGACATTTGTTATTTTGTAGACAGTACATCCTGATTCCCGATTCTTGGGCTCACTCATTCAACATATCAGTACAGATTGGTAAAGAATTGGTAATGTATTTCGGCCATCAGATGCTTTTCTGACCTCACACATTAGGGGGCATTTGTTATAACTCTAAATTTCACCATACATGCTTACCTGGCATCAGGCCAACTCATTTCCCTTCATTGCCAAAACATCTGCTGAGAAACCTCTTTAAAAATCCTCTTGGGTAAAGGTACATGCGCCCTAACCCACTACTGCATGCGTTGGAACGCTAGTAGGCCTACTACAGCCCGCGTTTACCTAACAAACCACAAAAACAGGAAAGTTGTCGACGGGACAAAAAGCTATGGGTCAGTTAACTAAAACTCTCGACCATGCATGGCCGCGAGTTTGTCCAAAACCCTAGCTCCTTCTAGCCTATAAAAGAAGGGGTAGGGGTACTATTTGGAAGAGGAAAAATATAGCGAAGAAACTCTGCCCATTTTCCAAATCCATTTGTCCCAACTCTTTAGCCTTTCCTCAAGCCTAAGGAGAATTAATGCAAAGCAGTTGGAGGAAAAAGAAGAGGAGGAGCCCAGGATCAGGATCAAGGAGCAGTGGCCGGTCTCGACTTTGATTGTAAGTTGATTCATTTTGAAAATAATAAAAGAATACTTTTCCCATCCCAATGCATGAGTTATCTATGATTTGTGTAATTTATGCTTAATTTCTAACCCTCAAGTAGAAAAATAGCATGCATGTGTAGTGTTTTGTCTTGATTGCAGGTTAACTTTGGAAGGAGCAGCGCAAGGAAGAGGGCAAAGCGCAACGGAGGATCTAAACCAAACATAAGTAAAAAAGGTTAGTAGTTCCTTTCCATGCATGTGTCTTGAAAGAGGGGTTTAAGTTTTGGGTGGTAGGTTAAAAGGAAATTTCTTTAAGGTCAAAATCTGCATGCAAATCAAACCCTAGTTTGCTAGTCCGTAGGGTATTATTTCCCAACAACAACACCTCACATGGAAGTGTTATCCTCGGTTGGAGGCGATGTTAAACCCTAGGTATGCACCTCTTCCTTCTTTTCCTCCATCAACCCATCCATATGTCAACCTACTTCTTGCCTAATTTCTTTTCAATGGTGTGTTGAGTCATTTTGATTTATTGTCATCTTCCTTTTGTTTTTCATCATTTTCTTGCTCTTTACAAGGTTAATACATGTTATGGTTTGGATTGAATAACACACATCACCACGGTTGTGTCACTAGTGGGTTGCTAGCAGGTTAATCTAGGCCTTTGAGGCAAAAGGACACTGATTGCAAGAATGTGCCTATTCTTGCAAACAACAGAAAACACACTATTTTGTTGGTTTTAATGTTCAATTTTTTTTATTTTTTTAAAATCAAGATGTGTTGGCACCTCGCATGCATGTGCATGTCCTTGAGCACTTGATATCATGTGGGTTACCACCAGTTTAACCATAATTGCAAAATTAATGCTAAGAGTCATGCAAGTTTGCATTTTGAAATGTTATCATCGCGGGATCATGTGTAATTATTGCTATAGGTGGTAAAGGAAACCAAATTAACGCATACATTCAGCCAACATTTCTAGAAAAAGCAGTTAGAATGAAATGGTTTCTCCTTGAGAACAGTGGAAATTGAACATAACAAAGTGACAAGGGCTTGAACAGTTCGAAGCCATTCCAAAAATAAAGGACATCTTCATTAGAGTTGAATGGTTCGATTTCATATGCACTTTCGACGAGCATCACACTAGAGTGGCCTTGCTCTTTGCACATAATTTCAATGGGTTTCAGACCCAACTAGGGGACACAAATATTCATATTACAGAGCATTTTATTAGAGTGACATGCACTCTCCCGATCAGTGGGGAGAGATGGTTGAAAAAGGGGAAATTTCCAACTGAGGTATGCAACAAATTCCTAGTGTCAGAACACCAAAAACCTAATTGGTGTCAGGGTATATCGATTATGTGGATTAAATAAGAATGGAGGGGAATCCTCATTAAGTCCAAAGGTATATTATAGGAGAAATACGTTTCTCGATTGTGCACTATTATCACCTCTGTTTCCTTATGCACTTAAGCGGTGACAAGGAATTAAACCTCCCTTTTTTATTTGTTTAAAAGTTTAATGAAAATGTATAGAAGGGTCTAGAGTCACCCTGAATATACTCACATAAGTTTATATCACCAGGATCTTATAAAAATCTTAGTCCTCTTTGCTTTATATGAAATAGAAATGCCCTAGGAATATCTTCTACAGTCTGTAGGGTTGCAGGAAGAAGGACAAGAAAACGATCAACAACAAGAGGAACAAGAAGTTGATTGACAATCAGAAGAGAAAAGGGACAAGCGTAATCAAGAAATTATGATTTCTCATGAACGTGGGTGCTCATCAAAATATACCCAACAAACTAGAAATAAGAAAACTACACCTTAAAAGGGGGGAACCCAATCTAAAAGGGCCAAATCAGTTACTCCAACAAAAGAGGACATCCCTCGAAGGTAGTTAAGATCATCTACATCGAAACAAAGAGAGAAGGAGAGAAACAAGATTTGTATCAGAAAACAAGAGGAACAGGTCAGCTCACTAGGTCCATTTTCACCTGATCGTTCTGAAGATGAGCTTGTGACCACTACAATGCAACAAGATAAAACTCCCAAGACAAAAACAAGGAGGCAAAAGAAAACTAAAAAAATAAATCCCATAATAGTTGTTGTAGAATGTGTGTCTGTAGAAACCTTGATTAAGGAATCCCTTGAAGCCAAGTAGAGTATAAAGAGGAAAGGGAGCCAGGACCTTGAAATTCCCAATAAACCTAATAGAAAAACCAGGCTCACAAATCAATTGAGGTTGAATTCCAGGGAAGTTTTTAATCCATCCTTAAAAGACCAACAACCCATTGTAATTGAGGATGAGGACACTGAAGAGGAAATCTATGAATTTTCCAATATGGAGGAGATGTATATCCACACATTGGAAAGGATGATAGGGGACAAGGCAAGGAAAAAATGTAAAGGGGAAACTACAAGGATAAAATATGTTGTTGTAAACACAGAGTACCCTGCAGACTTGGATTTAGAATAAAATGTAATGGACCTTGGCCCAGACACCGAGAAGGAATATGATGGCATAACCCCAGATATAGAGCTAGTTCCTAAGTAGGTTTCACATGATACCAAACCAAATATTAAAGGAAAAATATTGAAGATGAAGGAGCCTATGAGGGAGACACATGACAAAAATTCCGAGATAGTACCCAGATAGGAGATGAGGTTAATAAAATCTAAGTTGTCCATTGACCTAAAAAAATATTTCATAGAGGAAGAACAATGGATAAAGGATATAAGTAAGGTACTTGTTTTGATCCAACCAAAGGTCAAAGCTGAAAAATCTATAGATGATAGCCATCAGGTACAAATTTTGAAACAACAAATTCAAAGTCTACAACAACATAAGAAAGATCTTGAAATGTTTCATACTAAGCTACAAAAGAAGTACTAGAAGCTGCAAAAGAAGCATAAAAAAACATCCATGTTCTTGAAAGAGATAATCCGAGGAGTCTACTATTGTCAAGGGGAAAAGGAATTCGGGACTTATGCCAGTTGATCCACTTGTATTCTAGATTGCACTCCAATTTTAGTGCACATGGGAATCCATGCACAGTCACCTGGCAGTTACAACTTTCAAAGGTTTTTGTTATAGAGTTATTCCACTTCAGTTATAATCATTAGTCATAGTTTCACTTATAAAGTTTTGTTGTTTTAGTTAAAGATATTGCTGCCAAGTGTAATAAATGGTTATTTTCTTTTTTGATATGAACCATATTTTTATTAGGATTGAATTGAAGGTAAGTCATGGACTGATACTTCAATCCGAATTCATTCAAGTCATAGAAATGTTTACAAATTGTAATTAATGAGTGATCTAATCAAGTTGTTTACAAGGTCTAGTTGTAATTAGAGTTGAAATTTTTAGTTAGATCCTAGAAAGGTGGTTGAACCCTCTTGGGAAATAGATAAATAGATAGATTATTGAATGAAATAGGGTTCATAGTGTTTGATAGATCAAGCATTAATATTTTGGTTGGACTGGTGCTGGTATAGTTCTCACTTTCCCTTCAAAGGAGGTGGTTACACTCTCATACAAGCTAGAATTTGAAACAACTAACAATATTGCAGAGTATGAGGCCTTGGTGCTAGGGTAGAGAGCTGCTAAAGACATGACCATTGAAAAATTGACATTCTTTGGTGATTCTAAACTAGTTGTCAATCAAGTCATGGAAATTTATCAAGCAAAACAACAAAGGATGAAATAGTACAAAAATGAGGTATGGGACTTACTCGACAATTTGTTTCTAGCATTCAATATTTCCTTTATCCCTAGAGATGCTAATCAGAGGGCATATTCTTTAGCCCTAGCTGCTAGTACCTTTAGGCCTCCTATTGGTACAAATGTCAAATATGAAGTGGAGGTCAGGCACAAGACAACTACACTAGACAATCTTAAGCACTAACAAGTTTTTAGTGATGACCTAGAGCTCAAGAGGATCCTGCAAACCATTCAAGAATTCTCAAACATCTCCATTGGTCAAGAGAACGAGGAAGATGAAACATAAAATAAACAAGCATCTCCTTTTATGAACAAGGTGGTTGTACACAACATTGTAGAGCTCAAGAAAAATCATATCGCAAGGACCTTAGTATCACTGGAGAAGTTGTTTGACAACAATGATGTCTCCAGGAAAGATGACATGAAAAATCAGGAGCAGGAGGTCATGGAATGCAATATTGGGACAACTGAAAATCCCAAAATAGTCAAAATATCCAGAGCACTTCCAGATGAGCAAAGAAGCATGTATGCCAACCTTATAAAACAAAATTCTGATATTTTTGTATGGTCTTATGAGGACTTGAAGGCCTTTGATACTGACATCATTCAACACAAGATTCCTTTGAAGGTGGCCTCAAAGCCATTTAGGCAAAAAATTAGACAATTTAATCCTCTGCTAATGTATATTATTGAAAAAGAATTGAAATGAATGCTTGATGCCAAAATCATTGTGCCCTTAAGATATTCAAATTGGGTGGCCAACTTGGTGCTTGTCAAGAAAAAGAGTGGAGAAATACGCTTGTGTGTGGACTTTAGAAACCTAAACAGGTGTTTGTTGAAAGAAAATTATCCTTTTCCCAAGATGGACCATATTTTGCAAAGGGTAGTAGGTTCCCACATAATTTCCATGTTGGATGGATATTTTGGATACAACCAAATAACAATGCTTGAAGAAGACAAGGAAAAAACAACCTTCACCACCCCATGGGGCACATTCATGTATGATAAAATTCCCTTTGGCCTGATGAATGCAGTGGCCACTTTCTAGAGGGCCATGGACATTGAATTTGTGGGTGAAAAGGACAAGTTCATGGTTATATACCTTTATGAGATCACCATATTCTCAAAATTTGATGATGAACATCTACAACACCTGGAGAAAAAATTTCAAAAATGCAGAAGGTATGGAATTTCTTTGAATCCCAAAAAGTCCCATTTTTCTATGTTAGAAGGAAATATCCTAGGACACATTATATTAGTAAGGGGGGTAAATATAGAGCATGAAAGGGTAGATCCCATTCATAAAATTGACATCCCTAGGAATAAGAAGGCCATCTAGTCTTTCATAGGAAAAATAATTTTTTTGAGGCGCTTTGTGCAAAATTTTGTTAAGATCATATTACCTATTACTAACATGCTAAAGAAGGATGATGAAATCAAATGGTCACAGGAAGCCAGATCATCCTTCCAAAGGATTAAGCAGGATTTGATTGAAGCTCTTGTTCTGGTTAGTCCATACTATTCCAAATAATTCTTGATTTTCTCCTTTGCCTCTAAGGAGAATATTGTTGTTGTATTGCTGAAAAAGAATGAAGAAGGGCATGAAAAACCCATTTCCTTCTTTAGAAAATCACTCGAGGATGATGAATTGAAATATGACATATTGGAGAAGCAAGCCTATGCATTAGTCAAAGCCTTGAAGGCCTTCAAGGTGTATGTTCTGCAATCCATCATAATAGCTTATGTTCCTAGCAGTAGTGTGAAGGAAATTCTTGTCCAGCCAGACAATGAAGGGAAGAGGGGCAAGTGGATAGTCAAACTTTTAAAACATGAACTGCACATAAATCCCACTAATCTGATTAAGGGATAGGGCCTTGCAAAACTGTTATCTGATTCAAGCAACAAAGCATTAGAATTGCACCATACCTTTAACCAATAAGATGATCCAATGATGTAGGTTGGGAAGCGAACCATGTAGGTAATTGATCAATAATCTCTTTCACCCTGGTATAGAGATATTGTTTATTTTTTGTAGCACCTATAATGTCCACCAAAATTGGAGAAATCCAAAAATAGGTCTCTTAAATTGAAGGCTGTAAAGTTCTACATCATAAACCATAAATTATATTGGAAATACCCTTCTGATATTTTGTTGAAATATCTGGATGAAGATGAGTCAAAACATGTCATAATAGATATGCATGGAGGAGCTTGTGGAGGACACAAACATTGGAAATCTATAGCCGTTAATATTCGGAGGGCCGAATACTACTAGCCCACCATATTTTTTGATGTGTTTTCCACGATCAGAGCCTGTGAAGAATGTCGAAACTTTGCTAGAAAATAGAAATTTCTTTCACTACCACTAAAACCCATTACTGCTAGTGGTGCATTCCAACAATAGGGCCTATATTTCATAGGTGAGATAAACCCACCCTCTAGTGGACAACACAAGTGGATTCTTAATTCCAATGAGTACTTCACAAAGTGGATTTAAGTTATTCCCACTAGGAATACTACTGACAAGGTGATCATGAATTTATTGGAGACAAACATCTTTGCTAGGTTTGGGTGCCCCATGAATTTAGTAATAGAAAATGCCCAAGCATTCAATTCCAAGGCCATGATTGACTTCTTTGGGAATTACAACATTATCCTTACACACTCTACACCATATTACCCACATGGAAATGGGTTGGCTGAGTAATCAAACAAGACCCTCATCAGGATCATCAAGAAGTTGTTGGATGAAAATAAAACATCTTGGGACTCCAAGCTTAAGTATGCATTGTGGGCTAACAGGATCAATACCAAGAATTCATTGGGGACCTCCCCATTTCAACTATTTTATGGGGTGGATGTTATTTTTCCAACCCAACTTGGTCTACCAGTCTTAAATTTTTTACAGGAGGAAGCAGAGGAACCTAATGACATCCAAAGAATAATTTTTCAGATTATTGAAGTTCATAAAAGGAGAGAAGCATTGAATGCAAAAACTGAGGCATACCAGAGCAAGGTCAAGGCATCCTTTGAAAGGAAAACCAAAAAGGAAAATTTTCAAGCAGGTGACCTAGGTTTGAGGTGGGATGCTAGGAGGGAGGACAAACACAAGCATGGTAAGTTTGATAATATTTGGTTTGGTACATTGAAAGTGGTCAAGGTTCTGGATAATAATACATTTATATTGCAAAATTTGGATGATACTGAGATCTTTGGAGGCCCAGTTAATGGGTTCTTCCTGAAGTGTTACTTTGCATGATGGACCAGAGGTGGTCCATCCTATAGAATAACTATTTTCATTTACATTTTGATTTAATAGTTTATATTGAATAAAGTCTCCATATCCCAACAAAGGAACTTGGGGTGTATCTGCATATTTGAGTTTCAGTTGAGATAAGACAAGTAACAGAGTTGGTAAATGGAGCATGAGTGATTGGTAGAAAGAGGGAGAAAAATTAATGAACTAAGGCACATAGTCTGTTTTTCTTAGCACCTCACATGGAAGTGTTATCCTCGGTTGGAGGCAATGTTAAACTCTAGGTATGCACCTCTTCCTTCTTTTCCTCCATCAACCCATCCATATGTCAACCTACTTCTTGCCTAATTTCTTTTCAATGGCGTGTTGAGTCATTTTGATTTATTGTCATCTTTCTTTTGTTTTTCATCATTTTCTTGCTCTTTACAAGGTTAATACATGTTATGGTTTGGATCTAATAACACACATCACCACGGTTGTGTCACTAGTGGGTTTCTAGCAGGTTAACCTAGGCCTTTGAGGCAAAAGGACACTGATTGCAAGAATGTGCCTATTCTTGCAAACAACAGAGAACACACTATTTTGTTGGTTTTAATGTTCAATTTTTTTTATTTTTTTAAAATCAAGATGTGTTGGCACCTCACATGCATGTGCATGTCCTTGAGCACTTGATATCACGTGGGTTACCGCCATTTGAACCATAATTGCAAAATTAATGCTAAGAGTCATGCAAGTTTTCATTTTGAAATGTTATCATCGTGGGATCATGTGTAATTATTGCTACAGGTGGTAAAGGAAACCAAATTAACGCATACATTTGCCCAACATTTCTAGCAGAAGCAGTTAAAATGAAATGGTTTCTCCTTGAGAACATTGGAAATTGAACAGAACAAAGTGACAAGGGCTTGAACGGTTCGAAGCCATTCCAAAAATAAGGGACATCTTCATTAGAGTTGAATGGTTCGATTTCATCTGCACTTTCGACGAGCATCACACTAGAGTGGCCCTGCTCTTTGTACATAATTTCAATGGGTTTCAGACCCAACTAGGGGACACAAATATTCATATTACAGAGCATTTTATTAGAGCGACATGCACTCTCCCGATCAGTGGGGAGAGATGGTTGAAAAAGGGGAAATTTCCAACTGAGGTCTGCAACAAATTCCTAGTGTCAGAACACCAAAAACCTGATTGGTGTCAGGGTATATCGATTATGTGGATTAAATAAGAATGGAGGGGAATCCTCACTAAGTCCAAAGGTATATTACAGGTGAAATACGTTTCTCGATTGTGCACTGTTATCACCTCTGTTTCCTTATGCACTTAAGCGGTGACAAGGAATTAAACCTCCCTTTTTTATTTGCTTACAAGTTTAATGAAAATGTATAGAAGGGTCTAGAGTCACCCTGAATCTTCTCACATAAGTTTATATCACCAGGGTCTTATAAAAATCTTAGTCCTCTTTGCTTTATATGAAATAGAAATGCCCTAGGAATATTTTCTATAGTCTGTAGGGTTGTAGGAAGAAGGACAAGAAACTGATCAACAACAAGAGGAACAAGAAGTTGATCGAGAATCATAAGAGAAAAGGGACAAGCGTAATCAAGAAATTATGATTTCTCATGAACGTGGATGCTCATCAAAATCTACCCAACAAACTAGAAATAAGAAAACTACACCTTAAAAGGGGGGAACCCAATCTAAAAGGTCCAAATCAGTTACTCCAACAAAAGAGGACATCCCTCAAAGGTAGTTAAGATCATCTACATCGAAACAAAGAGAGAAGGAGAGAAACAAGGTTTGTATCAGAAAACAAGAGGAATAGGTCAGCTCACCAGGTCCATTTTCACCTGACCGTTCTGAAGATGAGCTTGTGACCACTACAATGCAACAAGATAAAACTCCCAAGACAAAAACAAGGAGGCAAAAGAAAACTAAAAAAATAAATCCCATGATAGTTGTTGTAGAATGTGTGCCTATAGAAACCTTGATTAAGGAATCCCCTGAAGCCAAGTAGAGTATAAAGAGGAAAGGGAGCCAGGACCCTGAAATTCCCAATAAACCTAATAGAAAAACCAGGCTCACAAATCAATTGAGGTTGAATTCCAAGGAAGATTTTAATCCATCCTTAAAAGACCAACAACCCATTGTAATTGAGGATGAGGACACTGAAGAGGAAATCTATGGATTTTCCAATATGGAGGAGATGGATATCCACACATTGGAAAGGATGATAGGGGACAAGGCAAGGAAAAAATGTAAATGGGAACCTACAAGGATAAAATATGTTGTTGTAAACACAAAGTACCCTGCAGACTTGGATTTAGAATAAAAACTAATGGACCTTGGCCCAGACACCGAGAAGGAATATGCTGGCATAACTCCAGATATAGAGCTAGTTCCTAAGTAGGTTTCACATGATACCAAACCAAATATTAAAGGAAAAATATTGAAGATGAAGGAGTCTATGAGGGAGACACATGACAAAAATTCCGAGATAGCACCCAGATAGGAGATGAGGTTAATAAAATCTAAGTTGTCCATTGACCTAAAAAAATATGTCATAGAGGAAGAACAATGGCTAAAGGATAGAAGTAAGGTACTTGTTTTGATCCAACCAAAGGTCAAAGCTGAAAAATCTATAGATGATAGCCACCAGGTACAAATTTTGAAACAACAAATTCAAAGTCTACAACAACATAAGAAAGATCTTGAAATGTTTCATACTAAGCTACAAAAGAAGTACTAGAAGCTGCAAAAGAAGCATAAAAAAACATGCATGTTCTTGAAAGAGATAATCCGAGGAGTCTACTATTATCAAGGGGAAAAGGAATTCGGGACTTATGCCAGTTGATCCACTTGTATTCTAGATTGCACTCCAGTTTTAGTGCACATGGGAATCCATGCACAGTCACCTGGCAGTTACAACTTTCAAAGGTTTTTGTTATAGATCTATTCCACTTCAGTTATAATCATTAGTCATAGTTTCACTTATAAAGTTTTTTTGTTTTAGTTAAAGATATTGCTGCCAAGTGTAATAAATGGTTATTTTCTTTTTTGATATGAACCATATTTTTATTAAGGTTGAATTGAAGGTAAGTCATGGACTGATACTTCAAACCAAATTCACTCAAGTCATAGAAATGTTTACAAATTGTAATTAATGAGTGATCTAATCAAGTTGTTTACAAGGTCTAGTTGTAATTAGAGTTGAAATTTTTAGTTAGATCCTAGAAAGGTGGTTGAACCCTCTTGGGAACTAGATAGATTATTGAATGAAATGTGGTTCATAGTGTTTGAGAGATCAAGCATTAATATTTTGGTTGGACTTGATGCATAAGACTGTAAGTTTCCTACTTACTGAATATAAGTTTTGGTGACAAATTGTGATTTTTTCTTCTCAAATATTTGTGTGTTATTAATCTTATCTAGATGAAAGTTGGAAATCTATGTAATGTGTAGTTTCCATTCCTTTCAACTATTGTCTCAATGAACTATTTATTGCTATGCAACCTGGTTTCAATTGTTGTTTGCAGTAGATAGTTTATTGTAATACAACCTTGTTTGGATGATTTGTTTCAAGATACATGTTTTATATCTGGAATATTATTTCAAGTCTGATTTTGCATACATCAAGTAACAAATTGAATGTTTGCTTGTATTTCCTTTGTTCTATTGTCAATATCTTTACCTTCTCACCAAAATGCACGCCACCAGCTAAGGGACACCTTATAGTGACATTGTTGAACAATCCAACCAAGTCTCTACCCTTGAAAACCTATCTCTCAGCTGACCAACAAACTTATTTCATCAAAACCCATCATTCCAAAACTTGAGGTGGCCTAGCTCTTCCCTTTAACATTCAGGTGCAGACCTTAGGACCAACATGAATCGTGTTCTTGAAAAAGATAATGATAAATACATGAAAAATGGAAATATCGTTTTTGAAAGTGATACAAATAATGAATCAAAAAGTAAAATACCTACCAAGATGTTAACACATGGATTCACAGAGTCACAACGCATCCATTATTTGCAAAACAAGATCATTGAACTTGCGTTAGATGAAGGGAAGTGTCCCCTTGGAATTTTCAAGGATAGATATGTAGAGGAAATAAATTCCCAATACTATTCTATGAAAATCCAAGTGATGATGACATTACAAAGATATTTAGCTACCGAAAAATAGTACAATGGGAATTCCTACATGCAAGCGATGATTTCTCATATCACGTGACACATTTGTTTCTAAAAATAATGTGTATAGTAATTGATGAAGTACTTTCTTCCATATGGGTATGAATAAGAAACATACAACTAAGAGGAAGAAATATATTAGCAAGATATGTTAAGTACAAACCAAACTCAGAGAAAATACTCAAATATGATATTGGCTACATAGATTTCAAGAACATACGATTTTCTCTTGATTACCTACTACAAATAAAAAAAACTATATTTGTAATGATACAACTGTTGGGCCCTTCAACCTTTTTCATCACATTCAAAAGTGTAGAGCATTGATGGAATCCATTAGTAACTACATTGAATGAGTTGTATAACAATAGAGAAAAGGGAGAGAACATTGAAACATTGGAAGACCACGCCATTGATTACGTTGTAAGAAAATACCTAGTTACATGTAGTCGTTACTAAGGACATATAATCAATTCTCTAAATTAATTGATACGTCATGATCAAACATTCTTTGGAAAAACATCATATTATTAATTTATAACATAATTCCAAAATAGAGGAAGTGAGCATGAACATGGATTGTTATGGATAAAACATGCTCCAATATATGGAAGGGACATTAACTAAAATATTGAAGATTTTTTGGACAAATACGTAACCTGTGACACATACCATTCGATCCAAATATTGATAAAGTGGTAGGATATTTAAACACTTAGGATTTAATTAAGATCAACTTGGTCTAATGTGTCGTTTCTTTATTATGCATTAATATGGATTTGTAGTTAGGAAATCCGACGATCATGATATGTTTCCGACATAGAGTGATTTGATGGTTCATATTCTCCTTGATATTAATGGCTACATTGATCCATGGCTTAACACATGATTGGCCCATGATATCTATTTAAAGAGAATGGCAGGTCATTTTTTGATGATCTATTGTGAGAAAATATCTTGTAAATCTCTTTGTAATATTTTCTTTTGCAGTAATAAATTGCTTCAAGTGGCCACATTGGTTGTGGTTGTGGATGTTTCCCCTTAGGGGTTTTACCATGTAAAAAAATCAACATTGATATTTGATCTGGTTGTGTGAGTGGTTACTAAAGGTGTTCATCCTTCGTTGGAATACCTATGTTGTTGAACATGGTATCAAAGCACATTTGAAGACCCACTCCCATTGTAGATCGATATCGTGAAGTCATGTTTCCTCATCTCTAGTTTCTGTCATTTCCATACATTTATAGGATGAGAGGACTATTCCATTGTGTCCAGAGTGCTTGTTTAAGTTAGGAATATTTTTTCATTTTAGTCGAAATGGTTTCCGTTTTCCTAAGATACGACCATTTCAATCAGATCTGAAGGTATAAAGCCTGAATACACCCTTTTAAATTTTTGTAGAGTTATTATTTTAGTTTTATTTCAATTTTCTATTTATTTTTTTAATTTTTTTTTAATTTCCGGGTGTTACTCTTTTGGATCTGCATATTCTCTTTGCCCCGTGCCCTATGCGATCTCGACAAATCAAAAACAAATCAGAAATGGTTTTCATGTCTACGTATGCTATTTGTCGTGTTCTTTGTGCGATCTCGATAAATCAAAAATAGAGGGAAAAATCACATTCTCCAGGTAAGCTAACCAAAATCCAACCCTTATTTCCATCGAGAAGTGACATTTTTTTCTTGTGTGAAAAGAGTCTTTTATGAGCACACTCTCCAAGGCCATCTTCCACCACCACCACCACAACAACAATCCTCCTTCTAAACAATAAAATATGTTTTTCACTATCTCACTTGGGTAAAAGTTGCTTTATTAAGTAAGAGGTCTCGAGTTCAAGTCTCTTTTTTGTTACCTTTTTTGAAAAATCTCATGCATCCATTGTAAATTGTATTTCACTTAATTTATAAAAGTAAATCACTATAAGTAGCTTTAATATTTTATTTTAAAGTCAATTGGTTTGCATGCAACTTTCTTTTATGAAATAACTTCATTGTAAAAGTGATCCTCGATTATTCTATAAAAGTGGGCCACTTCATAAGAAACTTATTTGTAAAAATGATGTTATTAGGAGGGGTATCACCACGTGGACCAACTTCTACTTGCCATGTGGATCTTTGGTAACTGTTTATGCCTTTCTTTAAAAGGGCATAACTTTTTCATCCAAAGTCCGTTTCGAGTGTCGTTTTTTTTAAATAACCTATTTTTTTGAGATATTTCCATCTAGACTGTCAATTTCATATTTTTCTGCATATTTTAATATGGCATATCCTTGTTATATTTTTCTTACTAGCACCAAATACTTCTAATGGAAATCCCATATGGAGGATTTGTTAAGAAGTAAAGGACTGTATCGGATTACCTTGGGAAAAGAAGAAAAACCCACTGATGATGACAAGTATGTCAAATGAATTAATAGGAATTACGAAGCCTATGGACTAATCAAAATGTCCATCTCTCCTGATTTAAGGTTTCACCTTCAAGGAATTGATTCCCCCAATAAATCTTGGGAAAAGATTGAAGTAGTGTTTAGTAAACACAATATTATTTGAGCCCACGGGATAAAAAATTAGATAATGAATTTAAGTCCAAATGATTTTTATGGTATTGAAGACTATTTATCTAAGTTCAAAACACTTATAATTTCATGTGAAGAGTGTAACATAAAGATGGATGATGAGTGTTGCATATATATTATTCTTGCTAAGCTTAGTAGTGCATATTCAATGTTTTTATCTACCTTCTATGCCACCAAAGAAGCTCTAGGGACTTCCTATCAAAAACCCATTGTTGATTCCTTTTGTGATGCTTTGATTATAGAGCAAGATAAGCTTGTGCAACTTGGAGTGATCAACACTGCAGGTACATCCAACAAAGCCTTAGTGGCCCAACAAAAAGACAAATCCAAGAATCCCAAGAAGCAACATCCTCGCTAAAACAACAAGCAAAACAAGGGTCCCAAACCCACTCAACCAACTTTCACTCCTAATGGGGACAAAGGAGAAAATTCTAAAAATAACAAACTAACAAACATTGCAACCCTATGCTGAATCCTATGCTGAATCAAAATGGTACACTTATGTTTCCTTAAATCTAATAAGACTCTCCATCCTCAACCCCAATTTAAAAAAAAAAAATTCCACCTATGGACATGGTTACAGTTATGACACGTGGTCATCTTCCCATCAAAGCTCTTATAATTGAATTTGAAAGAGTGGGATCTAGACAACTAAGTTTTACT
>ML796419.1:0-42757 GCA_009831015.1 Picea engelmannii
CAATACATTCAAACTATCATTTACATTCGTTGACCTCTTCCTGCAGGTCCATTTACAGCATAATTTCATACTTATGAGTTTTTTCCATAGTCCTTGGCCAGTTCAGCTATATTTACAATCCGGGGGAAACAGGGTGTTACATGCCGCCAACCAACTGACTATGGGTGTTCGTCCTTCCACCTGACCATAGGCTCAAAGGCATTCATTCTTAGCACTCTGGCCACCCCCATGCTAAGCCATGATATCACCAGGGAATTATCACAGTTCTCGAGGGTTCTCTTTCTGTTTCAGCTTTTGTTCGAGTCCTGTTTTCTGAAACTCGGAGCTTTCTCACTTGGTTTTGGCCTCAGTGAGGTTTCTCAGATGCTCTTCAGCATCAAGCTCGCGGCCTTCTATTTTTGATTCGCTGGAGATATTCGTGCCTCTCCGTTGCGAGCTTCTGCCCTCGTCTGGTGTCTCCTCTCTTCCGTGTCTGTGTCCCTCTTACTTGGGAAGGTTTTGCCGACCTATCCGGTTCCTTCTGTCAGAAGGAAGCTCAGGTCTGCAAGTCCCTGTGGTACTTTAGACTGACAACCCATGTTTCCATTCATGGGGTGGTTGGTGATTCAACCACTGGTCCTTTCTTCATTGAATGATTTTCTTTCCTTGGGATTTGAAGGAGGCTTTTCATCCTTATCAAGGGAGATTTGTTATTTGATACATGAACCCTCTCTTATAGTTTTCACATTCTTCCTCTAGTGATATCATGGCCAGTACTTTCAAGGCTTCACCCCCACAGTCAGTTATTGACAACTCAACAGTAATACATTTACATTTTCCTCATGCATTAGCATGGTAATCCCTATTCTATGATTAATTACAAATTGGGGGAAACAGGGGTGTTACAATTCCCTCCCCCTTAAAGGAACACTATCCTCGGTGTTCTTTCTCAAAACACCTGTGATGCCTTTCTCATTCGACCACTTCAGAAGTCTTGACCTTCATCCTCGGTTAGGTCCTCTTTCATAATTTTAGTCTTTGCCACCTGCCTTAAAAAATTCTTGGACAACAAGCACATTAATCACAATTTTGTGCGAAACCATCTTACTGTTGTTCAAAATTCAAAAGGAAAATTTCATATTCTAGCACAGTACTTATCTGTGCAGTTTTTGGATCTGTGTTCACATGGTAATTTTTTTATCCATGCTCATCGCTTTCCTTGATGTACCCATTTTGTGCATGATTCCAATTCAATAGTTCACAACAACTATCATGATTTCATCTTCCTTTCCAAGATTTTTCCACACGGGAAACTACCCACTGTGTGCATGATCCCAATAGTTTGCAAGAATTATTAAGGTCTCTTCTTCCTTGCAGTCACTCACCCTCCAGGCCCAAGCTCAGGCATCCCCTTCACTATTATACAATCCCTCAGGTGATCCATCTTGCCCTGCCGAGGTTTTCTCACACAGGAAAATCTTAGAGACTCTATCAAGTCTTACAGTTGAGGCGTCCCTCAGACTTGCTCTGCTGAGGCATCCCTTCGGCTTGTGTTACCTCAACATAATTTATTTCAGGCAATCATGACTTATCATGGGGTTCTCATTGCTCAACAGTAGCCCTTTTTCATCATCTTCAGCTTTGACAGCCTTCATCTGTTCCTTTCTGGGCATGTCTTTTCTTCTCACCTGTATCACAGGTATATAAAATTCATGAGACATCATTATAAATTTTAACTCTCAGAATGTTGTTGCAAATCTGTCACCCACAGATTTTCCAATCTCACGATTTGTTTTCATATTTGTTTCGCACATGAACCAGATTCATAATTATGGGACTTTTCTTCCCATAACGGTTTGGCTTGGAAAGCAATTGGCCTTCCTTATGGGCTTACCATGCTACCATATCTAAGACCCCTTTGCTTCCTGCACTTTCAGCTTCAATCGTCCAAACAACTTGTTAGCTTTTCCATGCATATACATTTTATTGCACCTTTACAACATCGTCACAACAATTTCAGAATTGTGCATACTTAAAAGTTAAATTACTTTCTCAAAAAGGGAAATACCATCCCTTGCAGTTTGGCTCAGCAGGCAATCGGTCTTCCTTGTGGATTTACAACACTGCCATATCCAAGACTCTTTGCTTCCTGCAATTCATTCTTTACACAGCCAAACAATTGTTAGTTTCATCTCAACATACCAAACTTTTCAAAACATAGTTCAACATTTAAAAAGGGTTTTAACAATTGTGCCAATATCCATGACCACATTCATACCCAATACATTCTTGCATTGTTTTTCGAGTTCATCACACTTTATGACCGCTTCTTGGCCATGGGGTGTTGGAAGTTAACCAACTTTTTCCTCATATGGTTTATTCGTTTTCTTTCATTCTTACAGTAGGACCATATTTCCGGCTATAGGCCGATCACGATCCCAAATCAAATACACACGAACTCATTCATGACATATCAATTCATGAATTCTTCCAATGGTTACAAACAGTGTTTACTACCAGAGGTTCATACCTCCATCATTCGGGTTCTCCTTCCTGAGTCATACCTTACTTGGGTATCCAAGGCATACCACTGCCTTTCAAAATTCATGTGTAACACTAAGACAATACAATATTTCAGAAGGGGTTCCTACCAAATCCCTTCATACCTTGTGCCACACAGGCGCGAATATCTTTATACCGGTTCTTGGCTGTTAGCACCCTCTTTCTTATTTTTACCTCATCACCAGTGCTTTATTGGGGATTTTACAGCCCCATCAACAACCTTTCACTCGCAACCTTCTCCTGGTCATTCTCTGTTTGAGGTTGCCCATCATTGGCAATTGTCTTCCTCAATAGCTCCAATTTATTTCTATACACATCATGCATCATTATAGACACAATTGCATTAGTCATAATATTAAACCTAATGCATGTATCATAACATTCGAATTCATAAACATCCTTAAATGTTTCCATAAGTGCAACACAACAGTTCTCAATTGTTTTCACAGTATTACAACCATCATTACTATGGTGTCAAAACATTTTCGTTCATCAATGTACTAGCTTTCTCATCCCATAGAAAACATAATGCACAACAAGGAAAGAAAATGAGGGCTCTCCCTTTCTTCAAATTCTTTCTACATTGCCTGGGGATTTTCAGCCCAGTTGAGTTATCTCTAAGGTCTCACTGCTTGTTCTTAATCACAGCTTCAACCCAGCCTCGTCAGTTAAACGTACTCATTTATTCATTTAATCATACTCAGGGGATTTACTTGCCTCTTACCAACTATACTGGTTTCCACAACTGCTCTTTTCTGAGCAACCTTGGTTAGGCCTCACCCTAACCCTTTTTGGGATACTGCAACATGCTTTAATAGAAACTCTTTTCTCATAATGAATCATGAACATGTGCATCCTACACACTTCCATTCGATTATCAGAATGGTCAATATTCAGTTGTTAGTCTTCTATTAATTACATGATTATTTCAAAATGTAATCCGGGATTCTTATATATGGATAGGCCTTGCAACCCATTGTCCAAACTTCAACAATTATTAGGGTTGTGACTTTGTTCTTCTGACAAAGTCCTTACATAGTTCCTCCACCGGGAACTCCTTCGGCATGCAACTTCCTTGTTGCATATCCATCATTATCTGTGATGGCCTCAAGCTCAAATTAGCTTCAGCTTGTTAATAAGCATTCTTTAAGGGACATAGACATACCTTTTTGGTATGTATTCTAGATTATGCATCAGCACATGTTCTAGGTTTTTGCTAACTTAAATCCACGGTGTACTTAGCTATACTCATAATCGTAAGCCTGTGTGCAGTTGCCATAGGTATATTTTACAGCCCACCTGCATCTTTACTGTTAAGATCAGTCAATTCAGATATATTCACAATCCTTCTCATGTGATGCTCAAAGGCATAATCATTTGTCTCTTATTATGACAAGAGAGCATATTTTCTCATTTACCCTTTCATCTAATTATATTGGCACTTCCTGAGGGAATGGAATACATTCCCCTCGGGCTATTATTTGGAACAGAACTTTCATGACTCCCCCGAATGGAGTCAGCTATGCCTCCATAATATTCCTTCAATCTTGGCAAAAGCAATACTTGCTTTATATTTCGCTCATCAGGAAAAACCATATCGTGCCTATAACTATACTCTTACATCATACGTGTGCATTACTTTGCACGTTTAGTATCATTCATACCTTACTGGTATTAATATCAGGCTTCCTATTATGAGGCTTCACACTGCATTCAACTCATGCGTATTCATCATACTAGCTCATGCCTTCTCCTCATGCGACCACCGGCGGTGACCACGATCCGAACTAAAAGGCGCTTCACATTTCGCGATTTCGGGATTCCTGTTGCAAGGAACTCTGGTTCCTCGATCTTCGAAATCTGAAAACCCGAAAGACCAAAGATAAGGTTTTCTCGGCTCTTTTATTCACATGACCCTTTGCTCGGAACCTGGGGTCAACTCCCAGACACGCGTCGGGATCCCGCGTTTTGACGAATCCGCGGACAACGCCCCACCGTTTCCCAAAATTTTTGATCCACAAGGGTTCGGCAACCTGGATCCCACGGCCTAGATCTCTATGGAAATCAACGGTCCTGATCAAATCCCAGCTTTCCACCTTTCGGGATTCTGGCAGAGTCTTCACCCCTTAACTCCCGCTTTCGAATCCCCGAAAAGTGTATGCGTCAGATCCATGATCCATCGCCTATCTTGATCCAATGGCTCAGGTTGGATGTCAGGATTTCGTGACATGTGAGTCCTAAAAACTTTTCCCGTTGACTTCTAAACCTCCGACTCCTGAAGATCCAATTACACTGGATCTACGGTTCAGGTCATCTGCTAACCAACGACCTTGATTGAATCGGTGATTTACCTGGCGCGACTTTGGAAAGTCTACGCTTCTATTTTCCCAATAGACAAAACCTCGAAGCTCTAGATCAACAACTCTCGTTGATTCCAGTCTAATGGATACTATTCCTCCTGAGCTTTTTAGTTACTTACAGGACAAATCTCATAGTCATAACTCATACGGATGTTACCCTTTCTTTATGGGAACAACCAACAAAGGTCACTCTTGGGAATTAACAACAGTCCCAAAGGACTCCTCTTAATCTTGCTTAAACAGATTATCCTTGTTGTCGATTCTAACCATTGTAGGTCAGGTAATCTGACCCTATATATTTTCATCAGTGCTCTCAATCGTGATGAGTTATATGCTCAGGGTTTAGTCTTTTAATAATGCAGTAATTATAACTTTCTAAGGATCCTACCAATCCTTACCCGATTTCCCAAATCATGAAGGAGTTCTTCATTTGAATCTTAATTCTTACCTAACCAGCCATCTCAATTGCAAGAGACCCTACCTGCTTTAGTAGGTAGCCACCGTCACACTATAACAGAACAACTCAGTTCATGTCACTTGTCTTGCTCATGCTGCTCCATAGCACAATTTATTCCACCTCTGTTATTAACACTCAGCTCTTATTAGTAATATTGATCGGTGCATCCTACTCCTATAAGAGTAGTTACCATTTTAACAAAGGGGTTAAATAAATTCCCAATTTACAGTTTCATTCTGCGGTCCTTCTTCTTAAAGAGAAAATGCAGATAACATTGTCTCTTTACGCGGCTCGTATATGAGCCCAAGCAGGTCAAGTGTTGTAACCATGCTTTGATACCAATTTGTCACATACCTGCTACGGCATAATAAATTTTCCGCTTTTCCTCAAGGGATAGAATCCCCGAATTCCTATGGGGGCCTAGCGCAAGCTAGCTCTTCCCTTATCCACCTCCATGTGATCGTTGGTTATGACCACAGGCCAAGCCAAGAGGCGCCTTTCGCATTTCACGACTCAACAATGCAAGAGAGTCAAGTCTTTCGACTCTTCAAACCCCAAAATGCCGAACCCCGAAAGGTCTGGCGAGTGACAAGCTCCCCGCTTGGGTCTTGTCCATGTGACCCTGTTTCGTGACCACGTGCTTAATCAACAAAGCACTTACCGGCTTTTCGCGATTCGGGGAATCGCGATGCAATGTCTCTTCCTCTCCCTTTCAAATCCCCAAAACTCTGAAATCTCCCAAGTTCTCCTCTAAAGGGAGATCAACGGCTGTAAGCCTCCCCTGATTCGATGGTTTGGATCCTTTTCCGATTTCATGGATCAAGAGTCCCGACTCTCTTACTCTTTAGAACCCCGGTAGCCGAAATACCGAAATATCTCTGCTGAGGGATCAACGGTCCATGTCCCTCTTGAACCAACGGCTACGATCCAACTGGATCGACGGCCCACCTCCTTTCAGGGTTTCGGAATTCACGATTTTGTGATTCCGTTACAGACAATACTTATCCACAATTTCACACACCCACTTCAACAATACGTCCCGTTTCATGACTTTGGGAATTTCAGCGCAAAGTGCCCCAGTTCCTTGTCCTCGAAACTTCCGAAATCCCGAACCCCGGTATGCCGAAACCTGTCCATGTTCCATGAACCAACACTACTCCTCCAAACTCTTTCGGGATTTCGCGTTTCGGGACTTCGCGAATCCTGTTGCTCCAATTCCTTTTCCTCTCGTACTCCCGGTATCCGAAGTACCGAAGTGTCGAATCCTGAAATTCTGGTCCTCCTTCTCCTGAGAGAGATCAACGACTCAAAGCCTCTCATGATCCAATGGCTCAGATCCTTTCGGGGTTTTATGGGTCAAGAGTTCATAACTCTTACATCTTGTTTTCTCGGTAACCGAATTACCGAAATCTCCTTACGGGGATTTCCCCGAAACCTCAACCGTGTGCACCTTTCGGGACTTCAGGATTTGCGATTTCGCAACCAAACTCTTGGTTCTTCAACCTCCCGGTATCCGAAACCCTATTGGGTTCGAATCTCTGCCACGTGTCCTCTGAAATGGACGGTCTCGATGCTTTTGTTGTTTCATGTACCGGGAGTTTGAAACTCTCGGTACCAAGACCACTTGAAACTCTCGGTACCAAGACCACAGCCTCCTCTACATTCCGAACTCCGAATAGCCGAAATACCGAAATCCGGTGGCTCCTCTCCTGTATCGGGATTTCGCGAACCGGGAGTTCGTGATGCAGCGACTCCACAATTCTAGTCCTTCAATCTTTCGGTATCCAAAGCCCCGATGGGTTCGGACCTCTGCCACGTGTCCTCTTAAATGGACGGTCCTGATCTTTTCGGGACTTTTATGAGTCCTCACCTTTGAGTATGCGAGGGTTAAACCTCGTGCAGCTTCTCCTGGATCCGATGGCTATCGACTATCCACACGAGATCTGACGGTAGTTGTAGCTCCTCCCTGAGCTCACGCTTTCTTCCCGATTTCGAAAGATTTCGACACTTCAAAGGTCTCAACCTTCGATCTTCTACTGCAAGTCGGCTATTGGGTCTCGCCAACACTTTAAGAAAAGTGTTGTCCCTCCTGATCTTTCTCGGCTATGAAGGAATTAAGAGCTTTGCGCTCTTTCTCCTGGGATTGACTCTTAGAAGAGTCTTTCGTGCACCCCTTACGCACATTCGTCAAGTCTAGGACTTGGGTGAGTCTCAGCCTCTACTTGCCTCGCAGGGAGCCGATGCATAACTACACTACCTCTCCTGAGCTTAACAAAATCCATCCCCCAAGGGACTCTAGACAACTAGGAAGGCTGGCATGTGTACATGAGACTATGCCTAAGGTCGACGATCTCACAGTTAGTGGCTCTAACTCAAGTAGCCATAGGACACAAGAATTTATGAGTACCAATCATGTCCTATCCATATAATCTCTTACTGGCCTAAATATACAACCAAGCAGTAAGGAAAGGGACACAGTATATCCATTCAAAAATCAAGCACAATTCCTGAAACATACCTAGTATAACCAAATTCATGCCCAGTTACCGCTAAATTACACAGAGTAAGAAATCACTTATCTTTTACAGGTTGTCTCCAACCAACTGACTGTGGGTGTTCGTCCTTCCACCCGACCATAGGCTCAGAGGCATTCATTCTTAGCACTCTGGCCACCCCTGTGCCAATCCATGATATCACCAGGGAATTCTCACAGTTCTCGAGGGTTCTCTTTCTGTTTCAGCTTCTGTTCGGGTCATGTTTTCTGCAACTCAGAGCTTTCTCACTTGGTTGTGGCCTCGACGAGGTTTCTCAGATGCTCTTCGGCATCAAGCTTGTGGCCTTCTATTTTTGATTCGTTGGAGAGCTTCATGCCTCTCCCTTGCGAGCTTCCGCCCTCGTCTGGTGTCTCCTCTCTCCCGTGTGTGTGTCCCTCTTACTTGGGAAGGTTTTGCCGACCTATCCGGTTCCTTCTGTTAGAAGGAAGCTCAGGTCTGCAAGTCCCTGTGGTACTTCGTTTTGACATCCCGTGTTTCCATTCATGGGGTGGTTGGTGATTCAACCACCGGTCCTTTCTTCATTGACTGATTTTCTTTCCTTGGGATTCGAAGGAGGCTTGTCATCCTTATCAAGGGAGATTTATTATTTGATACATGAACCCTCTCTTATAGTTTTCACATTCTTCCTCTAGTGATATCATGGCCAGTACTTTCAAGGCTTCACCCCCACATTCAGTTATTGACAACTCAACAGTAATACATTTACATTTTCCTCATGCATTAGCATGGTAATCCCTATTCTATGATTAATTACAAATTGGGGGAAACAGGGGTGTTACAAGACCACTTTGGAGTTCATCCATATTTACTTCTTATCAACCATGACAAAACAATAATGAGTCATATTTACATCAAACAATCTTGGGTCCATTACCCAAACCTTTGTGCTACGGGGCTTTCTTTAAGGGTTGACATCAATGACAACCAACCTTAATCAACAATGATACTTAATAACATGGACATTATCCCTTAAGTAGGATTCCATGAATTCATGTGTGGGTTGTATATCAAAGTTTTTAGTTATTTCCTTCACTATGGATGGCGATAAATTATTTATTGAGTGCTCAATTTTCACAAAGTGCATATCCAAAGCTTTTAAGATATTCTCCCAATAAGTTATCTTGGGATGTTGTAACACCGTTCCCATTGTTAATAACATGACTCAGGAAATTGTGCACGATTCATAATTGAATTGTAATTTATGTTTAAGAATGCATTAAGTCAACCTTCACAAAATGTGTTGCACAATTGTATTCAATGTTGTAAAAGTTTTTTTCCTTAATATATTTTTCTTTGTTCAAATAAATTGGCTAACTGACTTGTTTATTCGGATCAAAGTAGAACCATGAACTATAGTTTACAACTATTTAATTTTACAATTATCATTAAATCCCATCATTATTTTTAAAACAATCAAAGTCTTAACACATAGACTTTATCCTAATATGAATGATTTCAATAATTTAGGACTTGTATTTTGACTTTATTTAAAAGTATGATTATTTTGTTCCATAGATATTATATGATTTATGATAAGCTCGAGACTTATAGTTTACAACTATTTAATTTTACAATTATCATTAAATCCCATCATTATTTTAAAAACAATCAAAGTCTTAACACATAGACTTTATCCTAATATGAATGATTTCAATAATTTAGGACTTGTATTTTGACTTTATTTAAAATTATGATTATTTTGTTCCATAGATATTATATGATTTATGATAAGCTCGAGACTTATAATTTAGGACTTGTATTTTGACTTTATTTAAAATTATGATTATTTTGTTCCATATATATTATATGATTTATGATAAGCTCGAGACTTATATTGATAGGCATAAGCATGAAATCACTTATGTATAATTTAAAAAGATAATATAATTGTAATATGTTGATCGTTGTGTAAACACCAATTAACTTGTTGAGAGTGTTTTTGGATACAAACTGTGTACCTAGTTTTGAAACGTTTAAGGTTTCGAGTGGACACTTTACCCATCATCAAGGACAACCAAAAAGCTCAGAGTAGGAAAAATAGTGCCGCAATATGTATTAAATAGGAGGGAGTAGAGATGACCCTTGAGATAAGAAAATTGAAAATAATCAAGATGTTCGTTAAGAATTCAAAGGTGAGAATAATCAAGATATTAGTTGAGAATGCAAAGGTGAAAAATATTTTTATAAAGTAGCCATTAAGTAGAAATGAATATGGATCAATAATAATATTTAATGATGAGCGATTTGGGGTGAGTGTTTAAGTTTCAATTAATAATGGCAATGTATTGTAATAATATAAATTAATAATATATTAAAGTAATGTAGTAGGAATATACATTGTTATATAAGGTATGATAATAAGAAGGGTAAGATAATTAGAGGGAAAAGAAAAAACTTATAGAATAAAAGATATAAAGATTTGTTTGAAGAAATGATATAAGAAGGGGGGAGATTTAGAATATGAAATGTAGTTGTATTATTATATAACATGAAATGATGATTTAAAAGATTTCATTTAACAATAAAGATAATGATGATGAAAGGACAATATAACAAAAATGTGAGATATGAAAGAGTGAAACTATGAGAGCTTAAATTGACAAATAATAGTGAACTTAAGGTATTATGATACTATAATATGATAATGTATTGTGATGATATAATATAATGAAGTATTAATGTGATGTATTATAATACATTATTATATTAATATATTAATGGTGATGATATTATTATTATTATTATTATTATTATTATTATTATTGTAATATATTATTATATTTTATTTTCTTAAAATGGTGATGANGAGAGAGAGAGAGAGAGAGAGAGAGAGAGAGAGAACAACATTAAGGGATCAAAATAGAATATGAGTTACAATGTATATAGACGTGAAATGATTGAGTGAGAGATATGCGTTATAATGTATATAGACCTTAAATGATCGAGAGAGAGATATGAGGTGTAAGAAAATGGTAGAGTAGTTAGCATAGAGTGTAAGTTAAGGGTAAAAAGTACAGAGAAAAATATGGCTAGGAAGGGAGAGCAGATTAACATAAGAAGTTACAATGCATTGCCATTATTAATTGGAACTTAAACACTCACCCCAAATCGATCATCATTAAATATTATTGTTGATCCACATGTCCATTTCTCCTTAACGACTACTTTATAAAAATATTTGTCATCTTTACTTTCTCAACGAACATCTTGATTATTTTCAATTTTCTTATCTCAATGATCATCTCTACTCCCTCCTATTTAATACATACTACGACACTCTTTTTCCTACTCTGATATTTTTGGTTGTCTCTGATGATGGGTGGAGTGTCCACTCAAAACGTTGGACGTTTCAAAACCAGATACACAATTTGTATCCAAAAACACTCTCAACATTATATCTAACTATAAAAACTTACATTTGCAATCAACTAACTTATTGATTAAGGAAAAATTGTTTTAAGTTTATAATGTTAACTTATTGATGGTTTTATTCCAATATCTTTGGGTCAGGATATGCATTAAAACTATAGGATATGCCTTAAAACTATAGTGATATTTTTATAAGTAAATTTACCACTTCCACGATATCTTTCATGTATTTCACAACTTACTTATTATGATTCTCATAGCTTAATATCATAAGTAATCCAAAGCAAAGTATATCACAAGTGCAATTTCAAGTGGATTTTGTTGTGTGATAAAACCCAACCATTGCCAACTATAAGTGCAAATTTGAGTAGATTTCACTGTGCGATACTTATAAAAAAAATTGATAGATGTCAAATGTGCATGCAAGGGTAGTATTGATATCAATGTGTGATGTATTTAATACATAACCCACAATTAATAATTGTGAGTGTGGACTTAAGTATGGATCTAGGTCAAATATCTAATCAAACACAATCTATGTGTGCGCTCTTAGCCTTGATATCACTATGTGATATCTACAAAAAAAAAATACCCAATCAAATCTATGATAAATACCCAATCAAATGGAAACAATGAGTATGCTATCATTGTCTTGATAGCATCATGTGATATCTATGACATATAATAAATTTACTTGCATTTCTTGGTTGCGTTATAGTCTTGATATCATTGTATTGCAATCCGTGGGTGTTTTTATAGGTTTAGGGAGAATGATTAATACAACACAAAGCTTTGTTGGAACAACTTTTACTACCATTACATTTCTTTACAAAAATAAATGCATCATGGTTCATCTAATACCTACCCGATTTACAAATTCAACTTCCAATTAATACGATTTCTTCTACAAAATAGTATTACAATCAACCCNAAGCTTTGTTGGAACAACTTTTACTACCATTACATTTCTTTACAAAAATAAATGCATCATGGTTCATCTAATACCTACCCGATTTACAAATTCAACTTCCAATTAATACGATTTCTTCTACAAAATAGTATTACAATCAACCCGAGTTTGTTGTGGGTAAGTTAATGCCAACATAAATATAAATAGTAGTATGAAATCAAATATACGAAAATAGTCGAGAGTTTATAGATCTAAGAATTACCATAGGTCACTTTCAACCTTTGATATTTGAATGATGAACTTGAATTTTGCTTGCATCCACCTTACCGATATTAGGATAATCCACTAGTTGACCACCTTACCAATTTTAATGGGTACTCTTTTTTTCCAAAGACCCCCGTGATGCAATGGGGTTGTATAAAATGTACCAATCTAGCAAGTAAGAGAAGAGTGAAGTTGATAAACTTGAGAAGAAAATCCCCACTTCACAACACTCTTCAGTGGACCAAACTTTTCTACAATCATTAACAAACATTTAAATATTAGGACAACCATCCAACATTAAGGTGCAAAATGTTTCTTCCTCTGAGCTCAAGATTTCCTTTTATAGGTTTTTTGGCTCAATCCACTTGTCCAACTCATGCAAAAATATGATTTACTAAATTAATAATTATCTATTATTCACCCACCTATGTGTCACTCACATGCACAAGTAATTACTTATTTAAAAATATAAAATAATGATTTATCCTCACTCAATTCCCACATTTCTTATTTTTACTCTTAAGTGTCCCATTGATCTCCTCCTTATTTCTTATTTGAATGGGTACAAACATAATCACTACTTTAGTTATTTATTAACTCTCTTTGATTTGTGGGTGCACTAGTAATTAGTTTATAGCTAATTAAAATTACATTATTTTTATTTCATGCACATTCCTAGAATACATTTATTTTCTTAATGAATTTTAATTAACTAATTCATTTCTCTTTGTTATGAGCATGTTATGAGATGCTCAATAATCTTTATGCTCAATCATACTACTATCCATTTCATTAAGTTTTCCTTTATGTTACAATGCATAAATTATATGATCATTCTTCTCATATTAAATAAAATATACATGCTAAGGAAATACTCTCTTATTTCCTTTAATAAATTTTCTTTCAATGTATACTTGACCATTTTTAACTGATACCAAGGGTGTCATATTTACACATGCCCTTCAAGCATCCAACTTTCTTGGTGGAGGAAATGGTGCAGATGTTGAGACCCTATTAACTTAACCTTTGTCGCCCTTTTTAGAGACTAATGGTCACTAAGGAATAAGGATATCATCTTACTTTGCGCCCCTCAGCTAAACCTCACAAGTGGCCAAATTCACTGCCCACCCTCACAACAACCTCTAAGTAAAAGCATCACTAGGTTTTCAACCCAGGTCATGGAAAAGGAATGCTAGTAATTAGAAATAGAAATATTGTTCCTCCTCTCCCAATGGTACCTTGTAGACTTCCATACAACCCCATTATCCATATGTGGATTGATCGATAAACATGTTCCTTGTGCTTGCACCCCCTACAATCAATGCATCAAATTGTTCCATAATCAAACTCAAAGCAAAACATTAACCACATAACATATTATAATACCTTGACTCAATCAAGAGTCCAATATAATGTTGACACAATCCCATGTTAGTATACACTTATGGTTTCCTATCACACAAGGAAAACCATTAGTAGCATTTGCAAGTTAATGTATCCAACATTTTCATTTCAAAGTGTCACAATCATATGGATTGACAATGTTAGTTACAACACACCAATCTATTTGTAATCCATCCATGTTATCATAAAAACATTTAAATGAACCCATTTAAAATCATCACTTAATGCCAATGAGATAATTAAAAGTTTGAGTTTCATCATCATAATACAAGTCAATAAATTGGGCCATTTATAAACAAATTCCCTCAAATAATAAGATCCAGTTTGTCAAACACATAGAAACAAATGTGACACTACATACACCCCCTCTTCAATAAACTTTGTTTCAAAGTTCTTGAATAAATATGGAAACTACTGACGCATTTTAGTTGCATCCTCCCAAGTAGCGAAATTAAGACTATAGTTATCTCGTTGGACCTTTACCTGATCTACCAAGTGATGTTGAAGTTATCTAGTATACTGATCCAAAATGTGGATGGGTTCGGCCATGAGGGACCCATCTTTGACATCTACAAATAATTCAAATCAATAACATGTAAAACCTTTTGAAATAAAATGACGTAACAAAGATACATGAAAAATGCTAAGAATGTTAATGAAAATATTTTAAATAATTTAGAAATAATTAATTTCTTTGTTTCTCTTTGAACATTTGAAAATTGAAAAATAAAATGATGAATTTTACTTTAGAAAATAATTAATTTCTTTTTTTCTCTTTGAACATTTGAAAATTGAAAAATAAAATGATGCATTATGCTTTATTTCCAAACTCTTTACCATCTTAGTTAAATAATGCATTATGCAAGTTATTTCCAACCTCTTTACCATCATAGTTGCACTTACATGGTCATTATTATTATAAAAATCCATGGAATGAAATGCATGCGCATTAATTTTTAAACATGGTATGAGACTACACAATGTGCATAAATGATCTAAAGTTAAACATGGGATGCATCGTTTGATTACCAATCATTGATGTATACCATTAACAAACGTGAGACAACCCACCGATAATTATAATTGGCATAAAGGTACCTATTACATTCTAACAAGTGTGAATGAATGGGTTGACATTGAAAAGTTTTAGAATCTATCGATTAGGGGACATTGATGTATTCCAGCTATCAATAGAAAGGGAACTTGTTATTGTTGATTGTCATCCCCAAGATACTATAAAAACTCTATATACCGATCCCAAAAGAAAATGAGTTGGATTGTATGGGAAGAGATCTACTGGAAGGAGGGTATTCATGAATCCCCCATCATCCAATACGAGGAAAGCAGAAGGAAAAATATTTTGAAGGAATCGAATGAAATATTGGACAAACATACCATCGAGTATGTCTCTCTCATGCACCAGATAGAAAATCACATGGAAGAGACCCTCTAAGCAACGAATAATAAGGAAAACCATTGACAAAGGTGAGGAATTCCACTAATGAGGAAAACAGAATCCAAGGTATTGCACGAATCCCAAAGTGTGAATAGAAGTCTTGACATCAAACACATGAGAAACCACTTAGGCAATGACCATTGAAGAAATTTCATCTATTGAGTGCAAGGTAACCTGTAAATTATGAAAATAGGACCAAGGTTCTACTCTAGGTCAAACTCTCAAAGCAATTTGTCGTAGTAGATAAGAGCTGACTTGCCAATAAGAAGTCAATGAGAACCTTCCATACTGGCATGATTATAAGACAAATATACTTTTTGATACTAAGAGCGACTTGACAAATGGGAAGGTTGACATGATAAGTCAGGAAGTCTGAGGAATGGTCGACACAAGCTAAAAATTCCCTTGACCGTAAGCACGACATAAAAGTGACTTGGGAAACATTGACTCAAGAATGGATAAGTCTGTGACATAGAAGGCATCATGATCCAGATTATATCATTATATTATTTTTCATCTATATATATGCTTTTAGAGTGGAAAATATTAGAGGAATTAGCTTGCAGTGTCATTTTAATTGTTGATCCCAGTTTGGAAAATTGGGGTTTGAAACCTTCTGGAGCCATTTTGAGGCATCAAATGACATTTTTGGGGGTCAAAACTTTCCTAGAAATACGAGGGTCCTTGTGATGCTTTTTTACACGTTGAGACCTTTCCAACTATGCAAAAATCACGCCAATCAAATCTCATATGCAAAAGTTATGCCTCCCGCAAGTTGACCTATCGTGTTGACCACCATTGTACAAGAGGATGCCACGCCATCCCCCATTACTCATGCATATGGGGCTAGCCACATATGGACTTTCAAGAATAGTATAAAAGGTATAAAACCTTAACATAATTGAGATTTGAGGAAGTCAAATCCCTACCCCTAAATGGTTATCGAGCTATGTTAAATACAGAGTCGTTGGGAGGAGAGGGGGTTCCATTTTGATGTTATTGTATTTTGTTCCATAACAGAGAAGAACAAGTGTGAGTGGGAAATAAGGGAAGCATAAAAGAGGAGGTTAATGTTCTGCAGTATCCTCATAGGCCACGGGTCTTAGGTAACTCCATAGAGAGTGCCTTCTCCTTTGTACTTTCATTATTTCCATACCAGAGAAAAGAGAGTAGAGCAACCTCACCTTCTAATTGGTTTTGTTCTCGTAAGGGTTTCCTAGATAAAATATTTGTGTTATTTTTTGTATGGTGTGTTATTGTGTTTTATTGTTCTCTATTTTCTACATTTTATCTATTTCAGGCATAAGCAGAAAATCAGTCACTAAAGATTTTGGAATCTAAAGGAATTTAACCTTCATATTGTAGATTTCAGTTTTGTTTATCAGATCTGGTGTGATGAATTGTTCCAATGGAATATCCATGACAATTTAAATATCAGATTGGTATTAAAGAAATTTGTTTTGGGTATTTGTGGGAAGTTGCAAGGGATCCAAGAACCGATTTAAGAGGAAATTCGCAGAATCCTAGACATGGCTGATGAGCTTGTTCACAACAACCCTCAAGATCCAACAAAAGAGACATTTGCAAGGTTGGAAGTGCAAGTTGTTGACATCAATAACAATATGAACCTACTCATGGAGGCTCTCATAAGCAAGCTTGGTCCATTCGGAGATGATGGAGGCTCTAACTCAGAGATCAGATCAAAGGGGAAATCGGGAAATCAAGAAGACCTGGAAAAGGAGTCACAGAAAGAACCCGAGAAAGAGTAGTCGAGTTTGAGTGTCGTTAACCCTTCACAATCCCTATTCAAGATGGAAGATAAATTGGACATAAATACATACTAAGGTGAGATAGATGCATTGAAAGTAAATCATTGGTTGCAACAACTAGAAGTTTATTTTAGTGTTCACCATATAGATGAAGAGAAAAATATTCCATTTGCTAGATTGAAGTTAGAGGGCCATGATTTAACCTGGTGGAAAATCCATATGGAAACACTTAGGATGGAGGGTGATCCACCAGTAACTAGGTGGGAGGACTTCAAAACCCTCTTCAAGTACCAATTCTACCCTATCAGGTGTGTAGAGGACCAATGGATCCAATGGCACTACTTCAAGTGGAGGAAGGGGTAGAGTGTACAAGAATACACCATTGAGTTTAGAAAGATGGCCATTATGCTAGATATCTCTCCCAAGAACCCAGATGCACTCCTCAAGTATCTTGTGGGTTTACACAATCATCTATGAAATTAGGTGATGCTCTTAAATCCAAGGACAAATGATGAAGCGTGTGTATAGGCACGATACCTAGAAAACATAGGCAAAAAGAAGGGGAAGAAGGGGAATCCAAGTGGTTCTAAGGAGAAAGAGCACTGGAAAGATTCCAAGGAGGAGAAGAAGAAGTGGAAAGGGGAAAAAGATAAGAACACATCAACCACTACACATAAGTGAAAATATACCAACAACCATTGCAATCATTGTAACATTAATGGCCACATTGAGGAAAAGTGATGGAAACTACATCCAGAGCTAAACTCGAAGAACCACAAGAAGGAAAGAAAGAAAAAGAACCTTCTAGCCACAGATTCGAGCAATCATGTTAAAAGTAGCTCTGATGTGGATGAAAATATTGTCTGCAATCATGTGTAGAATGGGGTGAATTTGAGTAGCCTTCATCTCCGGGAAGAGAAGGAGATGACCAAGATATTCCACATCAAGATTCAAGTCAAGAAGAACAAGATAGATGTTTTGTTCGACTCTAGTTCATAGGATAATATCATAGCAGCAGATCTGGTTAGAAATCTTGGATTGTAGGTTCACAATCATCCTATCCCCTATACATTGGGTGGCGTAAACAACGATGCAAAGTTCAAGGTAAGAAAACAACGGAAGATGAAATTTTTTGTAAGTGTTGATTTTATAGGTGAAGTAGAATTGGATATAGTACCACTGGATGTATGCAGAGTAGTGTTTGGAATCCCCTACATGCATATGAGGGATGTTATGTTCATGCGGAGAGCCAACCGGTATTGCCTCATCAAGGACAAGAAATCCTTCATCATCAATGTGCACAAAGGAAAATAAAAAAAATCACTGGTAACTGTCAATCAAGCTAAGAAATTGATCAGTTATAGCAAGTTTTAATTTTCCTAAGGGAAAATCAATATTGTGAAGAGTCATTAAAAGTAAAGGTATCCCTAGAAGGGTGTACTAAACAAAAGAAAAATGAAATGGAGGAGTTTTTAAAGGCATACAAGGGAGTGTTCCAGGAGCCTAAAGGGATACCACCTAAGAGGGAAGTGGAGCAGGAAATCCAATTATTTTCAAACTCCCCCTTGTCGAATATTGGGTTGTATAGACAATCTATTCTAGAAGCAAATGAAGTAAAGAAGAAGTTGCAACAGTTGTTGGAGTAGGGCGTGATTCGAAAAAGTGCCTCACCTTGTGGGCCACCCATCATAATTGTGCCCAAGAAGAATGAGACTTGCAGAAGGTGCATCGATTCATGGGAATTGAACAAGATTATACTAAAGAATCGGTACCCTCTACCTAGGACCGATGATCTATTAGACCAGTTGCAACATAACAAGTACTTCACTAAGCTAGATTTGAAATCAGGATATTACTAGGTACGAGTCAAAGAAGAAGATACCTGGAAGACTGCCTTCAAGAAAAGGAAAGGTTTGTATAAGTGGTTGGTTATTCCATTCGGTTTATGCAACGCACCAACTACATTTATAATTCTAATAAATGTTGTTTTATTCCCTTATCTAGATTCATTTGTTATTTTATATTTGGATGATATATTGGTTTATAGTTCTACCTAGGAGGAGTATGTCTTACATCTTATGCAAGTGTTAAAGACCATGAAGAAGCACCATATATTGGCCAATCTCAAGAAATACTAGTTTTCTCAACAGTGTTTGGTGTATCTGGGGTATGTTATCAGTGGAGGAGAGCTCAAGATAAATCCCACCAAGATGGAGTCCATCATGAAATGGCCAGTTCCTATAAATGGCATAGAATCTAGGATCTTTGTTGGGGACACACAATACTTGCGGAAGTTCATAGCTTTGTTTTCAGTAGTAGTTTCACCACTCCACGCAATAACAATGGGAAGTAAGAGTTTCCAGTGGGGGAAGAATCAATAGAATGCCTTTAATGAGATGAAAATAAATATCAGTCAAGCACCAGTGCTCACGCTACCAAACTTGAAAAATCCCTTCAAAGTGTTGACAGATGCAAGTGGGTATGCCATGGGAGAAATCATGATGTAGGGATGAAGGCATGTCTTCTATCATTCTGAAGTATTTCATGGGGCAGTCCCCAACTACCCTACTAATGACAAGGAGCTCTATGCCTTGGTACAAGCTGTAAAAAAGTGGAAGTGCTATCTGATGGCAAAAAAGACCATCATCTACATAGATCACCAACTGCTCCAGTATTTGCAGACCTAGAGTAAGTTACAACAAACCAGACACTACAAATGGATGGATTTCTTACAACAGTTTCATTTGGTCATAAATTATAAGAAGGGTAGCACACAAAAGTTGGCAGACATGCTTTCATGGCCACCCACATCCAAGATTACAACTTTGGAACCTATGATGCACATGGAGTCGTTTACCTATAATGCATACAAAGAGGCATACATAGAAGATGAGGAATTCATGGAGGTGTTTCAGTAGCTACAGGGACAAATTCATATAGAAGAAAGTGACAACAAGGATAAATATCATTTCTATAATGTCTACTCTACAAGCTCGACAAGCTTTGTGTTCCTAAAGGTGGACGATTGTAGATTATCAGAGAGGCTCACACCTCCAAGTTTGCAGGACATTTTGGTGTTGGGAAGACATATTCCAAATTACAGAGGTATGTGTACTGACCTAGAATGCAATAAGATGTAGCACAATATATTAGAGGATGCATGCTTTGTTGTACCAACAAGTCCAGTAATGGGAAGCAAGTTATATACCATCCCTTACTGGTACTCACTAAACCTTGGGAAAACATTTCCATGGATTTTGTGGGTGGTTTACCAACCACACGGAAGGGACATGACTATTTATTTGTGGTAGTTTACAGGTTTAGAAAAAACTGCATTCTCATGCCCTGTAAAAAGAACATTAAGTGATAGGAAGCAACAAACTTGTTCTCTGAACAGGTTTGGGTGCATTTGGGATACCAAGGAGCATCATCTCAGACATGGGCACCATATTTCGTAGTGAATTTTGGACTACATTGTGGGAGAAGACACTAAACTCAATATGTATACAACATTCCAACCATAAACATATGGGAAGACAAAAGTAGTCAATAATACATTGGTGTAGCTTTCGATGAGTTATCAGAAGCATATGAAGACCTAGGATGAAAATATGATCTATATACAACACTCTTATAATAGAGTAGTCCGCACTTCTACTGGTAAGTCATCTTTTGAAACTTGGTTTGGATATTTTCCACCTTCACCCTTAGATGTTGTATATGGACATCAAGGAGGAGTGAGGGAGGACCTCACATGAGATGCATTAAAAGAAAAAAAAAATATTGACAAGATTAGGCATATCCATTTGCAAGTATAAGAGACACTAAAGAAGTCATGGGAAAAGTACAAGGATAGACATGACCAACACAAAATAGATAGAAAATTTAGAACGGGATACATAGTATGGTTACAAATAAATAAGAAAATACTATAGGGTCCTGGTAAGAAGATCAAGGTTATGCGGTATGGTCCTTTTGAGGCATTGTAAAAGGTGGGAGATAATTCCTACAGACTCGGTCTACCCCCATACATGTGCATTTACTCAGCAGTGAATGTGGATAATATCAAACTCTATGAGCCCTCCATGTTGGATCATGAGGAGGATCAGTTCCTACCTTCTATAGAGGATTTAGCACCAGATGCTCAAGCAGAGTTGGCATAGGGCACAATTTCGTAGAAGAGGTCCAAAACTACAAGAAAGAGGAAAAATTCCAAGCAAAGCAAAGTGGTACTCTAGGGAGAAGGAAGAGGAAAAATTTCCTCACCTCATTCATTAAATATTTTGGGGATTATTACCCCCCATGCCTAGGGGTAAATAGAGGAGATCGTGTCTCGAGGCTTGCAATGGAGAACATGATCTCCAACATGATGATGATGATGATCAACATGTCCACAGATGGAATCCTAGTATCCTCCCTTATTTTCCTCCCTGCTAGATCAACCAAGGATCATCACATTCAAGCAACCCCAAAAGCTTTCATGAAAAGTGTTGTACTTAATTTTTCATACATGTGAATGAGGATATTTGATTGAAGTTGGATAATGGATCATTGGTTTGGAAAATTGTGTCAATTGCCTTGTTTCACCTTGGTGGTCATCTTTTGTGCCCTAGTCTCGTGTTGTCATCACCCATGGAAAAGGGGTAATACTGGGGCGCCCTCCCAAGGGTAACGTTCCACTCTCGATCATACTTGACACTTTCCACCCTATTTCCTCTCATATTATACTAAACTTTGGCTATGGACCATTCTCTCATGAGAAGACAGGTTGAAGGCCCAGAGGTTGTTCCACAACTGTTGTAAACTAATAAGAAAACGATGCTAGAAAATAAAGTGAACATAGAAAGGAAGGACCACCAAAATCTGGTCCAACTTGAGCTCTACGCATTCAATGCTCACCCTGGTCCCAAAACAGTAATGCTAAAGCTTGGAAATCTATAAAAGAGGACCCACAAATTTGCAAATTGTAAATGAAAGCATGGACTAGAAAAAGGAAAAAAAGGGTTTGGAAAAAGGTAGCATGAAAATATTGGGTAACTCAAGAGAAAGAACACCCTCCACAAAGGCACTCATAGAGATGGATTTATGACACCATAAGCCATGAAGTAATCCCTAAACTATATCATTTTCACACTTACTCTTCGTGGGTTTTTACTTTACCTTGTCACTCTCGGGACCTATCCCTCTACTTGGGTTATTTTATTTCCTGTCTAGGTGACACACCTAATAGGGTTGGATGAAGACCCTCCCATAATTAAACTCGATAACTCACATAGGGTTTTGGGATGGTGTGATGCTTGAAGGGGATACTAAGGGGAATTATCTTACATGGATTATATCTTAAGTGGAAACTTACTTTTCATGTTTCAAGGACTAATGTTTCTCGTGAAATTTGTCTAACCATGTTTTATACTTTGTCTTGTTTTGAATGCCCCTGACATGGTTCTTGAGGGATGTCCTGGGCTTGTAACCAAGACGTTGTGCATTTATTGCAGAACTTTGGCACGTGTGATGAAGAGCAATGGGTCATCTAGTGACTCACCATCCTCGGACAATGGTGCTTACATTCTCAGAACCTTGGATGACGGACAAATGGGCTTGGTTTGAGCAATACTATTCATTACGCCACTCATATGGGTTGGAATCCCATAGGCTGGGCATAGCACCCTGAAGCTCATGTGCATAGAGAATGGAGAACGTTTCATTTGGAGGCATATTGACATCATTTGGGGATGATATTGCACTCCCCTTGCACTTGGACATGGCCTTTGGAGGCCTATGACATCACCCTCTATCCTTGACATCACCTTTGGGGGCTAGGGTTTGATGGATGGAGTGGTTCCAGAGATGATTGGCATGGCTTGAGGGTGAGGATACACCCCATTTCACACTCATTCACCCTAGGAGCATGCCACATGGCCTTTGGAGGCCCAACATTTCACCTTAGGAGTATGACATCACCCTCTCCTAACTCAACATCACACAATTGGAGCATGATGTCACCCTTCTAGGGTTGTATTTGATGTATTTTTCATTTTTGGCATTATGTAGAGGTAAATTAAGGGGTCGGCCCCACTTGTTTTGTGTCATTGACAAATTATGTGGACAAATTGTATTAGGGTGGCCTCATATAAATAGGCCACCCTCACATTTCATTTTAGGATCATATTTTCTTCACCTTTGTGAGATTACTTTTGAATTTTTTCCCTATTGGGATATCTAGCTCTTCTACACTCATGCACTATGTTTGGAAGGTAAATTGTGGATGCTCTTTGCTAATTTTGGAAACAATTTTCTGCAATTAGGGTTTTATCTCATGGTTTCTTGGTGAAGTAAGTGAATTTCCTGCAATTTCATTCTTATGCTATTAATATTTCACGGTAAATTCACTTTTTCATTCTAGATGTCTTGCTTGGTGAAACCCTAAGAGAGGAGAATAAGTGCTTCCTCCTCTCACAAGGTTAATTTTGTTCAAAATTTGTGAAGGAATCCTTTCTAGGGTTAGATTACTAAAACCCTAAAGTGCTATTACTTTAGGATTTTATCCCTAGACGTTTGATTTTTGATTTAGTGAGAGCATTAAGAAGGGAGAAAATATTGCTAGAGCCCAAATGTGCTTGCACTCTAGCAATCCTTCTCTTCAAGGTTTAAATCCCAAGGCCCTAACGTTCTAGCAACTTAGAGTTTAAACCCTACCTCTTAGTTTCTACTAGCTCAAACTTCAAGCTTAGTTGCATTTGTTGTTATAAGATTCCATAACCCTTAACGGCACTAGTTTTAAATCTCTCTCGTGGTTAAATTGACCAATAAACACTCTCTTTCAACTCTCTTAAGCTCTCTACTAACTTTACTAACACTAATTTGGGAAAACTTGTTATTGTTACAAAATTTTGTTACAACCACCTGATAACACTCTTATTTGTTGCATACACTCTAGTAAAGGTGGCCTAACTTGTTCAGAAAGTGCATCTAACAATTGGATATTAATCTAGTGAATGTATGCTAAGTTCTCATAGTCAATTGTTGCATTTTTGAAGCTTAATTATTGTTTTTGTTATAAATCTTTTATTGTTGTTGTATCATTGTTTATTTATGAAAATTTATAACATCCTTTAGCAATAATTGTTGTCTAGTGTCTTCAAAGGTATTAATTGCATGCTTGGACTTGGAAATAATCAAATATATGCTATAGAGTGTTCTTGTTCTGGGTAGGTATTCAAACAACTTCATATCTCTTCTACTTCCTTCAAGACCTAGACCAATATTTAGGTGATCAAGAGAGGGGGCGATAGGCTTGGATACTATACTTGCTACTTTGATCCCTTGAGGTCACTTGGGAAGCCTCCCTTGTGGTCGACCTCTTCCATCACTAAAATGAGGGAAGTTCTTGCTAAGGTGATATTGGTAGGATATTCCATAGTTATGGAAGATTTGGGGATTTGTGTTGGGATTTGCACAAGTACAAACCCTGCGATAACATTTTGGCATCGTTGTTGGGGAGGATTGAGTCATTCTCCTCAACAACATATCTTTGGTAAATTTTCTCCCAAATCCCTCACCTCTCAAGTTTACCTAGCGACTCCATTGAGGGAAGTTCCCTCACCTTCCTTTGATGATCCAAGGGAGATCATCTAGTGACTCCACTAATATATTTATAGGTGTCATCCTACTTTCAACATTGTGATATTGTGTATTTCCAATTGATGGAGTTATGGCACGTTGGACACTTCATTGAATGTTTCCATACCTAGATATTGAATATGTTCTAGGATACCCAAATCACTTTTCTTAGGGTTAGGCGAACAATTGTCCAAAATGTGATGGAGACCCATCCTTGGCTATTACTCATGTTGTAAATTTATTAAAGCATATTTCAGAGATAGATGTGACACATCAAGATGTGCTAATAAGATTGTTTTTAATATCTCATGGAACAAGACTAGAGGACTGGGTAAAGCATACTCTTAATCCAAAGATTATATCTTCTCTTACAATCTTCAATGAGAAATTCCTCAAAAGGTGGGCCCCAAGAACACAAAGTTACGAAGACAATCTCCACAATCTCATGGTGGCCCTCCAAATGGAATGGTTATGTTTTGGCCCTGTTGAGGAAGATGAAGAATCCATTGATGAACAAGAAGTTGAGGAGAATATTAATGAAGAGAGATACCAAAGCCTCGAAGAGGAGAAATAATTACCTCATGATTCCATTAGAGACAGTGAATATTTGATTGAAGAATGAGCACCTGAAGAGGTGAATCATGAGGAAGATCACCAAATACACGAACATGAGTTTCCTTGTGAGTATGCCAAAGAAGAACACTTTGATGAAAAAAACCTTGTTGAAGACCTAATCCACGAAGAGGCTTCTCATGAAGACAAAGTGCCTGTATTTTCTCCTCCACTTGATGAAGTCATCCAAGCCTCCATTCCTCCTGCACAAGAAGAATAGAACATGGTGGGTTACACTCCTTTCCAAGTTTTCAATTTTGATGCATTTCATGAATGGGAAAGTGAAGATGTGCTAGAGGAACCCTTGGATGCATCAGATCGTTCATGCTATAACAAGAGTGATGATGTGATTCACAATATTGATGATTTTATACTTATTGGGAGATGAAAATGGGATGTGACTTGTTATGACTTCAATGAAGATCCCATTTATGATATTGAAGGTTGTTTTCAATTGTTTCCGTTATAAAAACCATATGAGATTTCTACTGATTCATATGCTTGGCAACAAGAAGATGACATGATTACAAATTTGTTCCAACCACCCAGGGATGACTTATTGCATAATTCCCATGATTATTTCCAATCGTGTCCTAGAGGGTTTGATACATATCCTTTTGGGAATTTGGATTTATTCTACAAAGAAAAATTTCAACCACCGTTGTACTATGATTTTGATGAAGGAAAGGACATGATTTTACCAGAGCAATATTTTTGTGATGAGATTTTTCACCCTTCTTATTTTCCTTCATCTTTCTATTCCATTGAGGATGCAGCTGGGAAACATGTTCCTTATCCCAAATTGTATCCGAGGAAAAACAATTTCTTAGAATTCAAGAGTAGCTTGGATGATTTAAGAAGAAATTTGACATCCCATTTTTTCATCCTTCCCTCGATTAATTATCAGTCATCTTCCATATTCTAGTTCATCCCTTCTCAGGCCTTAGGGAGTGATGAGGTATGGGGTAGTCAACCTTCGAGGTATTTGAGTCAACCTTACGAGTCTTCATCTTTCCATGACCCTATTCAGAGGTGGATTGAGCATTCTTGTGGGAATGTGACTTGGCATAATTTTGTCCCCCCCACCTCCATGAGTCATATTTTATGATTGGATATGGTATAGTGTCGGTTCCAACTAATGGTCTTTTGGTGCCTGACTTACACTTTTTTTGGTTTATGATGAATTATAGGGGGGGATCTTATGATACAATGCTAGAATCGTGGGCATATGATTATACCTAGAATTTCAACTAACATTGATTAGTGTAGGTTAGGGTAGACATTTGCATCATGAATATCATGCTAGCATAGTCTTTCATTTTCATATATACATATCACATTCTCATATAATAAATACATGTCAAGAAATTTCATTTTATACTTTATTATTTTGTAGCTAAGGAAAATTTTCTTTTCAACATGGTTTTGATTATCAGTGACAACTAGTGGATCACATCCATTGGAAGATACTTATAAAGAGCTTTGCTGGTTGAAGTGGGTGCAGGATTGTAGGTCTTGGACAACCAGAGATGTTGAGTTTCTTGCGTGCTCTATAGTGAGCACATGTTCCCATGTTGGAGCTAGATGTTACCCCTCCATGCCTAGGGGTAACTGGAGGAGATCATGTCTCGAGGCCCCCAATGGAGATCATGGTCTCCACCATGATGATGATGATCAACATGTTCACATATGGAAGCCCAACAACCCCCCTCATTTACCTCCAAGATAGATCAACCAAGGCTCATCACATTCAAGAAACCAAGAGTATGGGAGATGGTAAGTTATTGTCACCATGATGTATGTTAGTCCTTATTTAATGCAAAGTGTTGTACTTAATTTTTAGGGCATGTGGATGGGGATCTTTGGTTGAAGATGGATAATGGATCATTAGTTTGGGAAATTGTGTCAGTTGCCTTGTTGCACCTTGGTGGTAATCTTTTGTACCCTTATCTCGTGTTGTCATCGCCTAGGGAAAAGGGGTAATACCAGGGGGGCCTCCCAAGGGTATTACCCTTTTCTTTTCTATTGGAATACAAATACATAGCCTCCTCCTTATCCACGAACTGGACCGCCACGAGCACCGCCATGGAAACAGATCGCCGGCCAATTTTCATGTACCAAGTAAGTGAGGGTCAATTTTTCATGTACCAAGTAAGTGAGGGTCAATTTTTCCATTAGGTATGGATGATTTGATCACTAAAGTTTTAGTGAGAGTAAATTTCTTCATTAGATATTTTTCGATTTGAATTTACGATTTTTTTAAGAGAAAATATATGTTTTTAATCATTAAATCCACTCAAACTATATTAACATACATGATCAACCTCCATGACAAAATGTTTTTACATGTCTCTCAAATCTTAAACAAAAGTAAGTTTAAGTTCGTACATCAAACTTTCAAACCTTTTTATCATGATCTAAATTCTTTTATTTTTTCTTAAAATTCAATTGTTGTAATAATTTTTTTTTAAATGGTGAGACAAAAGTAACCTTCAGTCCGTACATCAAACTTTCAGACTTTTATCATGGTCTAAATTCTTTTATCTTTTTCTTAGAATTCAATAATACATTTTATTGTAATATATATCTTTTTAAATGGTGAGACAAAAGTAACCTTCAGTCCGTACATCAAGCTTTCAAACTTTTATCATGGTCTAATTTTTTTTATCTTTTTCGTAGAATTCAATAATACAATTTAATGTGTAATTTTTTTTAAATGGTGGAGATGATTTGATTAGACCATTTCGACTTTAACTTGTCAACGAGGAAAATAAATGCAATTATAGTTCGTGGAAGTTTTCCAAAAAGGACGGTGTAGTTGTTGGGTTGATGGTTGGTTTAAATGCTTCTTTTTAAATCCTGCCAAACAAGGATTATAGTAATCCATCAAGTTTGTATTTTTATTGCATTGGTTGTTTTTTTAGCTTTTGTCTAATAAAATTATGTATGAATTTAAATTTTTATTGGTCAAGATGGGATCAAATATTTTTCATATTCGTCAAAGTTTAAAGGTCAATTAAAAATTAGAAATTAGAAATTTTGATGCATACATTACAAACATTTAATCCTTAACATATTTATCATCTTAGACATGTTTAGACATGTTTAATACTGTGTAAACATTATACAAGATTATCCTCCAAGCTCAATTTGCATTGACAAGATTATAATTAAACTTGGGTTTTTAAGTACTCCATAAGTAGCCCAGTGTTATGGTTCGTCACTTGCAACCACGAGCCTTTGATTGTCACTCTTGCTTTTTATCTTTTTTCATTATAGTTCAATTACTAATCAATTTATGTTCTCTTCTTCACTGCTATAGCCTAGTAGGAATTGTAAGAACCTCCATATGTAGATGCAGTTTACGTAGTTGCTACAATAACATGAGAAGTAGGAAACGTCAGTACAAGTGCCTGTTATTGATTGGGCCCAAACTCATGCTATCGAGAGATCAGAAGGTCTAGAGAGGGAGATTGGGGATGGGAAATTATTGAATGAAAAAGTGGGGTCTTGAGGATGAATGAAGTGCACCAACAATTAAGAAGAGTGATGAAGAGGTCAAGTATAAGCAATTTCTAGCACTACAACCAAGATGATGGCCAAGAAGCAAGAATTGTAAACATGACAAAAGCACTAGGAGAGACGCACACCCTTTACACCAGGGTTTTCAATTTTGTTTCTTGCACCATTGAGCTTTGCACCTTCATTATGTTCGACTTGTGGGTCTCCCTCGAAAGCTATCAGAGGCTAAATTTGAATAACAAACGTAAATTATTCATCATGCTAATTTTAAAATTTCGAAAGCAAGTTCACCTTATTGGTATGAGGGACAAATGAAGATAAATGACCAAGCATGTGCCTCTTATGCATTAATATCCTTGGTAACTTCTTATGTCGATGTTGTTGAAAAAATAATATTGATCTCCTTTTCAACCATGCCGACCTCCTCCTATTCTTATGAAACAAATGGAGACCATGGAGAGAATTTGAAATGGCATACAAGGATTAATGTTTTTCAAATATCTCCCAGACAAAGCAACATCCTAAAATAGTTGTTCATGAAATGATATCCAAGGTCACTTTCTTTCTACTTGACTTATGAGTCTCCCTCATGAGCTATTAGAGGCCTTCCTAGAGGGGCCCTACAAAGTATGAGGTTGTTTTCTCTATAATTGGAGTCCTTATTCCCATTGCCTTCCTTCCTTCTTGAAGATTCTTCATTTCTTGTTGGACCCATTTGAATTGGGTGTTCTTAGTAACTTATGTGTAGGAGAATTAGTAGGTGAATACAAACTCACATAAGGTGAATTTACCATAACAAATCTGATGATGTAGAACCACTCTCAACTCCTTTGGCTCTAGAATATTCTAGATGCTTTGGGAATGTGTATAGGGGATGTCTAAAAATTGACACTCTTATAATTGTAAAGAGATTGACATATTCTAATGTTGCAAGGAAAGAAGTCCAATGTAGCACATAAGTAGAGATGATTAGCCTAGTTGTGCAAAGGAATTTGTTGAGATTATGTGAAATTTGTGTGGCATCCACATAACGAATATTGATTTATTGGGAATGTGTATAGGGGATGTCTAAAAAATACACTCTTATAGTTGTAAAGAGATTGAAATATTTTAATGTTGCAAGGAAAGAATTCCAATGTAAGACATAAGTATAGATGATTAGCCTAGTTGTGCAAAGAAATTTGTTGAGATTGAACTTTGTGTAGCATCCACATAAAGAATATTGATTTATTCATGATAAATAAAGAATATTGATTTATTTATGATACATGTTGAATGGAAGTGTTGCATCTCCGTTGAGAGATAATATTTTGTTTTTTCCTTATGGTGTGTTTTGTTTCCAATTCTGCAAATTTTAGATAGAGAAAGCAATGAGAAAGTATCCAAACTATACAAATTTTTCATAAAAGCTTCTTTGATTTGATTGTTTTAGAGGTGGGACATAATTTGGCCTTAAGAAAAACAAACTTAGAAAAACAATATTGGAAACTTGCAAATAACATTCATGGAAAGTCTACATTTGATTAGAATATAAAAAGGACGATATACATCAGAGCTATGATGGAACTTTTGCACATGCATGATATAAAATCAACCATGATGTAAAATTAACCAACATCTCAGTAAATGATATTTTGAAGTTGTTGACGTGGCTTTAGATTGGCAAAACTTCTGGACTATAGGGATTCACATGTGAATAGAGCTATTGGGGGCATTGTTGGTCACATAGCCCTTCGGTACATCTCAATGGGTCAGTGTTTTAAGAAGATAAATGTATTTGTGAATAGAGTTATTGGGGCATTGTTGGGCACATAGCCCTTCGGTACTTCTCAATGGGTCGGTGTTTTAAGAAGAACAATGTATTTGTGAATAGACTTATTAGGAGCATTGTTGTGCACATAACTCTTAGGTAGTTTTTAATGGGTCGTTGCTTTAAGAAGATCAATCTATTTGTGAATAGAGCCATTGGGGGCTGTTGGGCACATAGTCCTTAAGTACTTTTCAATGGGTTGATGCTTTAAGAAGATAAATGTATTTGGTTTTGGCGTATTATTGCTAGGACTTGTAACTAGAAAAAAGTCTTTGGATTGGATATTGGTTAGATAACAAACTAGAAAGGAGTGATGCTTGATTGGATAAATACAATTTAGTGTTACATGTTATCATGAATACAAATAGGTAATCTTATAGGGAAGAATATACTCTTGATTTATGTGGTTGTCTTGTACTTTTTATGTGGCAAGTTAAAAAACTACTACATTAGAATAGGCTTAATAGAGATATAAAAGCCAATTGTTAGAGTTGAACTTAAGGAGATGGTATAGGTAGTATTGACATGCATTCAATTTAACTGTAGTAATCACCCAAAGATGTATGAAGTGGTAAGTTTGTTGGAACTTCTCTTGTTATGTAACTCTAGTAATCACCCAAAGATGTATGAAGTGGTAAGTTTGTTGGAACTTCCCTTGTTATGTTAAAGCAAGCATATCCATCTTAACCTCAAATTTGTTATGCACCTAAAAATGCTAATCTCATTTTTCACAAATTGCTTAAAATGGATAGTGAACTTGTAATATTCAAATTCCATGGATGTCACTGATGAGGAGTCATATAACATTTTCTTAGAAATAAAGAGTTATACAACATATTTTTGGAAATGTAATGGGTATTTATGATTGTTCAAATCCATGGATAGTATTTTAGATAAAAAAAAAAAAAATTAAAATGTGACAAAGATTTATTTAACATAGTTTTGAAAAAATCATGCTATGTTTTGTTTTGTCGTGATACATTAGACTCTTGTGAAGATTTAGATTTGGATCCAAAGAGGATTGTATCTTCATGTGTATGGTGTACACTATGAAGTAATATGGCAAGGACTTATTTAACGTAGTTTCAAAAAATCGGTGTTATGTTTTGTTTTGTTGTGATACATTAGAATCTTGTGAAGATTTAGATTTGGATCTAAAGAGGATCATGTCTTCATGTGTATGGTATGTACTATGAAGTAATGTGATGACGACTTATTTAACGTAGTTTCAAAAAAACCGTGCTATGTTTTGTTTTGTTGTGATACATTCAAATCTTGTGAAGATTTAGATTTGGATCCAAAGAGCATTGTGTCTTCACACACTATGAAGTGTTGTGTCTTAATGTGCAACAATACCTCAAAATATATAAGTTATGAGAAATATATAATGCTTTAATCCTAGAAAAAATTTAGAAGTCACATGTACTATACTTTATTGTATCTCTTGCCTATCTTCTTCCTTATCTTTATTTTTCACCTATGCAACACATTTCAAGTTTCATATTCTTCTTTCTTTGGATATGGTAAAAGGTTCATGTTGTTGTTCATTACTACAAGTTATGCTAGTGATTATTTTTTGAAACTATTTTATGAAATGTTGTTCCATGAGACTTATTACCTAAAACTTACTTCTTTTTCAGTGTTTCCTTTTGCCCATGCAACACTTTTTTTGATTTCATATTATTTTTGCCCATGCCCAAAGAGGAGGAACAACTTCATTTGATTTACTTTCTTCACACCGTCAGTGTAAAGGATTTTGGTAGATGCTAGTTGTGTCTAGCTCAGGAATGGCGTCAAGGAAAGTGGATGTCGACCATCCCTAAGGATGGGCTTTTCCTATTTGTCTATTTATCTGAATTTTTTAAATAATTTGATTCGATGTCGTCGGCATCAATTACGTTCGATACATATCAATTATCTTGAAAATTGGTGATAATATTGAAACTTTCGATCATTTAAAAACTTTTTCAATCCCAAGCAAGCCACTATTGGATACCATTTAAAAAATTCTTCAATGCCAAGCAAACCACAATAAAAAAAAAATTTGAAAAATTAATTATCTAATATAAAACTTAGGAAAACATAAATTTTTTAACGGAAAAGATGATATGTAATCAATGGCAAGCGCATCGAGATACACCATGCAACATGTATAATAATATTGAAGAACCATTACATGTATTACATTGATATGGTGTTTGTTAAGATGTTTTTTTGGAGGATTAGTGACTATGAACGCTCTCGCACGAGATTCCAACACTTGGATCTATCATGAGTGACATCAATTGGTTTGGCTAATCATTAAATTATTATAAATTATTTTAATCATTAAAATACAATTTCACTTACATATAATTATATAAATAACTAAATAATATGTTATTAGCAAATACTTGTTACCAAAAACCTTCATATGCACTTATTTTATCAATCCAAAAACTCTTCATGGTCACTGCTACACCGTCAGCCTTAAACAATTAACCATAAATATACTTCACTCTCCCTCTCCCTATTTTTATCCAATGCACCGTTTTATGCATGGTATTTATTACAGTTAACTGGATGGGGAACTGGTTATACTCAACAATATGTCTTAACATAATCAACATTCATTGGTCACTGCAATATATTGAACAAAAGACATTAGCAAACCAAGCAACCCCATGAATTAGGGCTCCTAGCGGTACTCATGTGTGAAACCTGTGTTACATTAATGTAAGCAGAGTTACCCGGAGTTTAATGTAAGCAGAGTTTATTGCTTAGTGTAACCAAACTTCACTTTACAATAAATTTTCAATTTTTCAATGAGGAAGGGACTGGCTGCTTTGCAACTATTTTCCGTGTTTATTTATTGTTTTGTTGTTAAATGTATCTTTTGTATGAGGTTATATAATCTAATAGAACTAATAATAATGAGTAGTTAATGGGGTTTAATATTTATAATTAAAAACTTACTTTATTAGAATGTTGATTATTTGAGATTGACTTTAATGTTCATAATTTGGATTAGAAGAAGGTTAAACATTCTATAAATTTCATTTTTTTTCCATCATCAGAATGCAACTATGTAATTTTTGATGAAATTGCAATTTTTGATTGATGAGATCATTGTTTTTAATGCAAAAATGATTCATCACCCTCAAATACCCCTACTGCAACTATATTGTATAATGTTGACACTTGATATATCTGATTCCATCCATCCAAAATGCTCCCTATCAGATTTTAAGTAAAAAATGTCAATTTCCCTTCCCATTATTCTAAGCAATCGAAAAAGGGTCATTTTGTCGCATTTTTAGACTAATGCTTTGGATTATGGTATGAGTATGGTGCATGCTATGCCTAGTTGATGAATTATTTCATTTTGATTGGCTTAGATTTTGTATTTTTTTTTTTGGTAAATCAGAGTAGAGCACTATATTACTATAGTAAATATGATACAAAATGAGGGTCGTGGTCTGCCAAAAGGAAACCAAACCAGGGGACCCTTACTGCTTGTTCTGAATAAAATTCCTAGAGGTAACTGGTTTTCCAAAACTGGAAACCAAACCAAACCTCCCTTTTAAAGTATGAGAAACATAGCCAAACAAAGATAATGCTAACTATCCGCTTAACTGGGTCATGGGCATATTGTCTGGCTTTGGAAGAGACTACCAAAGCCTGTAACTTCCTACACTACACACTACTACTTCATGGGCATCACTGCCAGTATAGACAAAAGAAAATACATACATAAAACTAAAAAGCGTTAGAGCACCTGGGAGTGGTCTGTCACCCCACCTGCTTGGCCTTTATTGTCCTCCTTTGGGGGGACTGTTATGGTTCTTCAGATCTGAGTCGGTCCTCCTTGGCCATCTGCAGGTGTTATGTATAGATGGTGGACGTATCTCAGGAAAAAATGGAATTCCGCAGCGAGCCACTCTTGCTTACTTTGTTGGTTCTTTTATACCTCCACTAACAACTTGACGATGGTTTCTAACCCGCCGATTCGACGATGAATTTCTTCTAGCATGGGTTTACTTTCTCGGTGGTCATCCTTGCATGCATCCTCCCAATCATACTTTACCTTACCTATTATCATTTTGGTGACCCATGTTGTCTCCGTTGTTCTATAAAAGAGGGTGTCCCTGGGACGAGTAGCCCTCAGAGCTTTTATCTAATCTACCTCCTGAGCAATCTCCCCCCACTCCGCTCCTCCTTGATCTCTTCCTCCCACTTATTCACTACTTCCTTCCCTTTCTGCGAGACCATCGTTTGGAACGTGTTCACTGCCTCTCTCGCAACCTGCTCGATTCTTTTCAAACGCCTCAAGCTTTCCAGGATATCCTTCCTCTGGGGACTTCTCTTTCTCTGGGTATGTTTCAAGCGCACCATGCCCCTATACCTACCTGACTCTACTGCGTCCTTTCTCCTGGTTCCGCACTCTGCGTCTCTCCTTAACTGACCTTCTATTGAGACTGTATATTTCACTACTAGATAACCCCTTCTGGTTGTAGCCCTGTCTGCAACTCTCCTTCTTATAAAAACCTCTCTTCTGAGTGCATGTACCTCCTACTAATTCTAGCATGAGATGGTGATCTCGACCCTCTTTATTTCCTGGTAAGGAAAATCGAGCCATTATGTTGCGATCGCTTCCCCGATCCTTTCTTTTGTCCCTTCTTTCTCTATATCCAGACGCTCTGGGTCCCATACTTGTCCTGGGGGTCGGTGCTCCTCCCTTGATTATTAGCATCTCCAAACCCCTTATCTCGTCATTAATTTTCGGCCTACTAATTGACTTCTCTCCCGCACTATCATCTCTAACCTTTCTATTGTTTTGTACTTCCATCTGTCTACCCACTTACTTCTTGTATTGTTCCCACATGATAACTGGGGGCCAGGTGTTATGGCCATCGTATGCCTCCTAGGTCCCATGCCGGGTCGAAGAGCCCCGCGTCATCCCCGATGTGACCCTCGTCCCTGAAGCTGCCACCGTGATCGCGTTCTGCCAAGTGGATGTAGTCCAATCTGAGTTGACCCCTTGGGATTCTGGACCAAACGTTGTCCAACTCATATTCCTCACTGTTTACTCCTTCATTGGCTAGCATGTCCGCTAGTGCGTTAGCCGACCTGCGAATCCATCTAAACTCTATCGTGTTCAAGGTTTGCAGGTGTTTTCAGATTTTTTGAAGGGAATGCGCTAGGTGCCAATGCCTTAACACCTTTCCCACCTTGGTTCCATACTTAATTTTATTCGTTGTGTTTCCCAACAGTGTCGAATCTCCTTCCACGATGACATTCTCCATTCCCTCTCTATGTAGAATTTCTAGGCCTAGTTCTAGAGCTCCAAATTCCACTGCATTATTTGTAGATTTTCCTATGCTCCCAACATACAGACATAAAATTATCCCTCCACTATCTTGTATTACCCCGTCATCTCCTGCGAAACTAGGATTGCCTTTCGACGCCCCGTCGAAATTCATCTTGATGAAGCCTATCGGAGGAGGAACCCAGATATTGACTCCTATCTGGATCTGTGGAGTTCGGGCCACATGTATGTTAAGGCTCCAATATTCCAAATAGAACAATTCCAAAATTCGTAGATCTTGGTCTGAGTTCTAGTTTTTGGAATTGTTAAGGTTAAGGCTCTGCATTGTCTCTCTTATTTGAGTTATGATAATATCCTTTATCCTCGAGGACGATTGGCTTTCATTCCTAAAGAGTCTCCTGTTTCGTTCTTTCCAAAGCACCCAAATTACCACGCCCGACGTTAGTCCCTAACACAGGTTCACCACCTCATTATCACTATACCTCTCCTTCCAGTTTTTTTATTGTGGCTTTGATATCCCCCCTTACCCTATTTGACTGATGTTAAATTGTAGCCACCCAATCCCATATCTTGGTTGTATAGTTGCACTCATCTAGGAGGTGATCCGTCAATTCTTCCTGGATCTCACACAGATGAAAATGTGAGGGTCTAATGAATCCTCTTTTGGTTAGGTTCTCCTAGGTCAATATCTTCTTGTGTAAGATTAACCATTCAAACACTTTAATCTTTGGCCATTGAGGGCCCTTCCAAATCCTCTCCTAGTGGGGTTCTGGATTTTCTTGCTCCTATCCTACTATGTAGTGTCGAACTTCTTTTAAATTGAATTCCCCTCCATTTTTCCTTCCCCATCTTAATTGATCCTCCTCTTCTGAGATCCAAATTTTCCTTTTACCCAATTCCTCAATCTCATTCATTATTGAGCCTCCCTAATCTCCGTTTTGTGGATTTATGTTGTCCCAAATTCTCCATCTGGCTTTGTCCTCCCTCTGTTTCCAGTACTGATAGACTTTTGTTTTCCCTAACCAAATCATCTCTTGCTTGATAACCTCTCTGTCTTGGTTTTCCATTATGGGTTCATGTTGCCAAGCATCCTCCCAGAATCTTGCTGTTCTCCCATTCCTAATTTCCCAAAAAATGTGACCCTGTATCCAATTTTTATTTCTCCAGGAAAGATTCTAGATGGTTGAACCTTCCCCTATGCCCATGAACCTGATCCACTCCTAGGGGTTGACCTTTGGGGTGTATTTTGCTTTCCAAATCTTAAACCATGGCACCAAGCTGTTTTTTACCCATCTCCACCACAATGTTTCCCTGTATGCCTCGTTGGTTACGTGTGGGTCTTGTATCCCGAGGCCCCCTTTGTTCTTTGGTCTGCACACTTTGTCCCACACCACCAAGGCCCGTTTCTTTTTTTCCTCAGCTCCTCTCCATAGGAAGTCTCTATGGATTGCTCTAATTTTTTGTAGAATGCATTTTGGGGCTAGAAACACCGACATAAGATGTGTCGAGATTGCTTGTAGGATCACTTTTGTTAGGATTAACTGACCTGCTAGGTTCAGAGTTTTGTAAGTCCAATTTTAACCCTCTCCCACATCTTTTTGATGACAACTTCCCACATTATATTCCTACAAGCTTTGTCCGTCAGGGGCACCCCCAAATACTTCGTTGGGAGTGTTTTTCTCTCAAACCCCAAAATGTTGGCTAGGTTCCTTTGGATTGCAAGATTTGTGTTGAAGAAGTAGATCATGGATTTAGAGTAGTTTATTTCAACCCTAGAGGCTTCTCCAAACTCTGCTAAATTTTTGTTTTACGCCTTTGCTTCCTTGACCGTGGGGATTTCGTTGAGCAAGGTATCGTCTACAAATTGTTGGTGTGTTGAGGTTGGGCAGTCTTCAAATGGTTTTAGGCCTTTGATTTCACCTTCGACCGTTGTTTTCTTTATGCTCCTGCTAAGCTCTTCCATCATTAAAATGAAAAGGAAAGGGGATATAGGATCCCCTTGTCTTATACCCCTCGAGGGGTAGAACGACTTGAATGGAGCTCCATTTACTAGAAGCGAGAAACTCATTCTAGAGACTAGGTTGATTTCCCATTTAATCCAGTGTTGGTCAAAGAAAAATGCTTCCATAGTTTTCGCCATATAGTGTTAGCTTATTTTGTCATAAGCCTTGACCAAGTCCAACTGGATTAACATCCCCACTTTATTTTTAATTTTCAGGGTGTATATTATTTCATGGGCTTGTATGATGTTATCCACAATTTTCCTTCCCTCCACGAAACCCACCTATTCCTTTGAGATCAGAGTGGGAAGTAGTGGTTTCAATCTATTATCTATTACTTTTGAAATTATCTTATACACCGCATTGCACAAGGCTATCGGTCGATAGCGATCAAGAGTTATGGCTTCATTTTTTTGGGGGATCAGAGTGATCATCATGGAGTTCATGGATTTCAGGATTGAGGCTGAGTGTCTGGAGTCCTCGACTATACCATAAATATCATACTTAACCACATCCCAACAAGCTTTAAAAAATTCCACTATGAAGCCATTTGGGCATGGGGCCTTTCCATTTGGCATCTACTGGATCAATTGGTCTACTTCTTCCTTTGATATGGGTTTGCAAAGGTTGACATTGTGCTCCTCCGTTACCAACTTAGGGATGTGCCTTACAAACCTCTGGATTGCTTCAGTCCTGTCCAGGTTGTGTTCTTTGGCTATCCCCTCATAGTGTTTGACCAGTGTGTTTTCAATGTCATGGTGGGACTCTTTCTTTATCCCATCCTGATCCCGGATCTTCAAAATTTTGTTATGAGATCTTATCGCTATATTTGATCAGTGGAATAACTTGGTATTCCTCTTCCCTTCCTTAAGCCACTAAATTCTAGACTTTTGCCTCCACAAGGTCTCTTCTTGCTTACATTTGGCTTCCCAGTCTTGGAGTAATTGGTTCTCTTCTTTTTTCCTTTCCTTGGTATAGCCTTCTTGAATCCATTTCTCCTGTAGCCTTTCCATTCTTAACTCTATCAAATTTTTTTCCTGGTCTATGTTTCCGAAAACTTCTATGTTCCACTTCTTGAGTTTTTCCTTTATGTACTTTAGTTTTTTATGAAGTCTAAACATCTTTTTCTCTTGTTCCTGGATTTCCTCATGCCACCAAGATTTAATGTTCTCCTTGAAGGTTGGGTGGTCAATCCAGAACTTCTTGAATCTGAAAGACATGTTCTTTGGTGTTTCCTAAAAAATTGCCTCCAGTTGCACCAACCAATGGTTTGATCCCCCTAGGGGAGGATGCTTCCTTCCATAGATAAACCTTGTAATATTATAGATTCTAAGACTAGGAATATGTCTAGCCTCATGGCCACCTGGTGGTGTAAATTTATTTTGTTGTTCCAAGTAAATTGACCATTACTAGTCCTAATGTCCACTAGTTTTGTTCTTTCAATGAAAGCTATGAAGTCTTCCGCATCTCTGTCTAATATTTTGTTGCCCCCTTTTTTCTCAGCCAGAGTAGTTATAATGTTGAAGTCCCTAGCCATAATGCAATGAAGGTTATTGTTCCGCTCCCTTAGGTTTTCTAGGTCTAGGATCATTCTTCTCTTATCTTCCAAAATCTGGGCTCCATATACATTGGTGCATATGACCTCCTTCGTGTTCCCAATCACTTGCATTTTTACAGATAATGAGTGCCTAGTGGATTCTGCTGAGAGTAGATTCATATTTTGTGGGTTCCACAGGGTGAGAATGCCTCCTGTCGTGTTTTGACTATCTATAGTCAGAAGATTGTACTTATTCCAGTACTTCTTACTTATTATTTCCATTATGTCCATATTGCATTTGGTCTCTTCAATGAAGCATATATATGGTTGTTCCATCTTTAGTCTATTTTTTAGGTTTCGTTGTTTTTTAGGGATGTTCAAGCCCCTTTTGTTCTAAGTAATAACCTTCATTTTAAACATGTGGGGGGGAGTTGGGAAAGATCTTTTTGATCTTACCTGAATTTATCAGAAGTGCTCCTAATTCTTGTAGGGCTACACTATTTGATTTCCTCCCTTTCTTCCATTTTTCCTGCTTTGTTGAGTGTTGTGGTTGACCGTCTCCTATTTTGATACCCAAGTTTCCTATTTCTCCATGCATGCGCTTGGTTTCTCTGGTTTTGGCGTCCTCCCTCAAAATGAAGAGGTATTGGATGCGATCCAATTGATCCGTTGGTATATTTTCGAATCCTTGCTTTTTCCATTGTTCCAGTATATTCATGAGGTCTATCCCTTCCCTTTCCACGATATCTCTTAGGTTTGGGTATTCTATTCCAACTTCACTTGGTGTCATTTCCGAATCGCAATCGACCTCCTGCATTAGGGTATTTGTGTCTCTGTCTCCTTCTTCGATTGTTCCCTTGTTGTTCCTATGATTTCCTTGAGGGTTTTGATTCTCTGTGGTCTTATTTGCTTCATGTTCATTTGTCTCCCTTTCCTTTTGCCTTTTATGTTCCTCCTCTTCCCCCTGTTTTGGATTTCCCCGTCCTTCAAATCTAATCCTCAATTCTGGGTTTCTCATTGTGAGGGGCTTTCCTTGTCTCTTATTTCATCTTCCTTTTTGGTTTGGTCTAACAAAATCATCCTCATCTTGGTGTTGTTTTGAGTTTTCTTGTTCTGATTTTTTGTTTAGAAAGCATTCTCTTAGTAGGTGCCCGTGTTCATGACACCTTATGAATATAAACAAGATCTATTCATAGTATATGCTTTGGATCCATTCATCATCCTTGAACTCTAGATTGATTGCCTTCAAGAGTGCTCCCGAGACATCCATCTCTATACAAATTCTCGCATAGGATGTATACTTCCCTTTTAATGTTTCATCAGACGCCTTGACATGTTTCCCCAGCTTGTTCCCTATGGCTTCGAAGGTGGAAAACCACCAGTAATCTAACGGGAGGAAGTATAGCCCGAACCAGACTGGGATGCATTTAAAGATCTCCTTTTCTGGGGAGAAGTTTTCCTTCCAAGGTCGCATGTACAATCCCGCTGAGGCATGGAAATACGCTCCCCCCTCAAAGATCTTATCTTTGTCTTCTAAACTCATGAAGACTGTTGTAAAAAAAACTTTCGATCCCAGGTGGAGGTCTACTTCTCCACTCGGCTTCCATTGGTATTTTATCCAGCTACACAGGGTCTTTTCTGTAGGCCACAAGCCCATAAACTTGCATATCAAAGTGTGTGTCTTCATCTGATCTCTGAAGAGTTGGGTCTGGGGATCTTCTAGAATAACCTTTGGGATTAATGTTGTTTTTGGTTTGCATGGTTCGTTCCCTCCTCCCCCACTTGGGTTTGTCACTTCTGACGTACTGCTTCGGGCCTCCTTGGTCTCCTCCCCCACTCGTTCTTTTTTTCCTTGGTTGTCCTCATTATGGTGCTCTGGCCCCGATCCCAAGGTCCCTATCAAAGGTTCCTTATGTTAACATTATGGTAGTTGCGGGAGGTATTTACCTCCACATGTGAACCTGACGAGAATAGAAGACTCCGGGAAGCAAGAGAAACCCTAATGAGTTGGCTAATAACCCTAGAAGCCTTGTCGGCTCAAGAAGAAAATATATATTAGGTTATTAGCCTCCAAGAGAAGAAGTTGGCCAGAATTAATAATAATATACTGAACAGACACTTATCTAGAAGGAGAAGTCAGCCCCAAAAAAACTGGCAGAACTACTATAAATATAGGGTGCCAGTTCTCATTTGTAGCATCTCAGAATTGCAGTTTTCCCAGTTGGTGCGCACTGCAGTTGCAGTCTTGTGCACAGGTTTGGAGGAGGGTTGCAGGTGCAGGTGCAGCAACAACTAGTTTCAGTATTGGGTTGAATATCTCTTGGCTAGGGTTTGGACTATCTGATCATCTTTTTTTTGTGATGCGCTATCCTTAGGGAATGATGCGCTACCCTTTGTTTGGCTATCTAGCCAAGGGTTTTCTTCCGAAGGAATTCTCAGTCAAGGTTAAGGTTCTTGAAGGGAGGCTTCGGCCTATGGTTGGGTGACGAAGGTATCGTCGATGGTAAAATGAGCACACCATCTTCTATATTCTAACAGGTTATAGACCCACACCCCCTTCAGTCGGCCTAAAATGCTGGAATGAAACATAGCCTCTATATATTGAGCTCATTGAGGTACTGCCGCTAGGGTTACTAGCAGGAGCAGTTTCCAAAAGCACTGCAACCAGGGTTACCAATAGAAGCAGTTGCAGAAAGCCTAAACCTCTTGTCGAGGCACCTTAAGTGACGAGATTGACCCAATCTATAGATAGATCAATGTGCCCTAGCCCAACGCATCTCCTGGTACTCTCAGAAGGCCAAGACGTGAAGTTTGTATTTCTGGTCAAATATAGGGTTTGACCAAGTCAAGCAAGCCATGATGAACTCTATGAAGTCTGAGAAAATCTAGATGGAGCCTCTAACTTCAGAGCATGGAAGACAAGGATTGACCTCATCCTTGCTAAGAATAAAGTACTAGATATTGTGAAAGGAAAGATCGTGAAGCCCGAATTTGAAGAAGGAGAAGAGAAGGAACCGCAGAACGTTGCAAATATGGAGAAGTTCAAAGATGTTGACATAAATTCCATGAGTATCATAGTGGATTCTATAAAATACCACTTGATACCTTACATCTCCCATATTGACTCATCAAAGAAGATGTACGATGCCCTAACAAATCTCTTCTCAGTCAGAAACATTGGACAAGTTATGAGTCTGAAGAATGAGCTCCGTAACATGAAGATGAATGATGACGACAACATAACATCATACTTTGTAAGGATC
>ML796419.1:43729-55184 GCA_009831015.1 Picea engelmannii
AGATATTACACATGAAAGAATGAAATATATCATGTGAAAGCTATTACAAGATAAGCCAAAATCAGAATCAATCTTGAAGAGACTTAGAAGTCAGACATCAAGAGAAATTGGAGAAAGACTTATGACGACAACTAAGACAGAAGCGTGGACTCTATTAGACAGAGAGAGCCAATTATATATTGCAGAAGACAATAAGGATGCAGATGGAAGTATGGACTCTATCAAACATAGGGAGCCGATTATATGCACTCTTACATGAAGCAAGGATTAGGAGGGAGCTAATCCTATGATCCATTGAAGATGATGAAATGTATATATCCATGGTAGAAGCCATGAATAACAATACGTGTTTAGCTCAACCGCAGAAGAAGACCTCTTCAAAGAGAAACCTTAAAGCATTCCTGGTTGTCCATCCAGATCCGTGATCCTATGATGAAAGGAAGAAGTGGAATCTCTAGAACATGGAATCTCCATGAATCCAAGAGACAATGAAAAACATGAAGAAGAACATGAAGATTCCAAGAAAGAAAGAAAAGCCAGAACAACCAGTCATTACATCAATAATCACAAGATTACCAAGCTTGATATGAAAGCAATCAAGTATAAGAACTGAAAGTCGTGATGAAGAACAGTGTATGACTTATGAATGAAAACATTGCAAGATCCAGAACCAGAGGTTCTCCCGGATGGAGGGAGAAGACTATGATGATTACTTGTTCCAGTACACTAGACATATCACTACATGAGTCATTATATCATCCGCAACATCCATGAGTTGGAGTTCTACATCAAATAAATGCAAAGAATGTTCTCCAGAGAAATTGAATGAAGAGCATATGAAGAGCAGTCTCAATACTTTGAGGCATACCAGAAAGAGACTCTTGTATGCAGATAAGAAGAAGATAACTTGGTGGAGAACCTCCAGTGCACATCAGAAGCGTGGTGAAGATTTTCTATAACATTAAGATGACTACTCAGTAGATTAGATCCCATGACGACAGAAGAAGTGCTACATGGATATGTTCCAGCTTTCCAACTATGATACACTCTATTGTTCATATCTACATGAAGCCTTCACAGTATTCCAGACTAAAGTACATTTGAAATCAATCATTACATTATCCATGATGAAGTCCAGGAAGGAGAAGTAAAGCTCGAGTATATTCCCATTGATGAGCAGACAACAAATATCCTGACAAAACTTCTATCCATAATCAAGTTTGTATATTTCCAAGAGAAGACGGGGATCAAGAAGATTCCCCAAGCTAAGAGAAGGTATGAAAAATATTCTTGAAAAACATTTATTTTTGTGATTTAAATAACTCTCCAGTTAGGAGGGAGCATTTTTGTAATTGAAAAATAGTCCAGATTGGACAGATGCTTTCCTGTTCGGAAAGTGGATTGAGATTTCTGACGGACAATGACTTCCCATTGTAGTTAACATGGGAGGCAGACTGATTGCTGATGTATCATAGACAACTACTTCCCATTGTGGTTAACATGGGGAGTGGTCTAGGACAGTCATTCTTCTTGGCAGTCACTTTGAGTAGTGGTCAAGTAGAATGGTCCACCTCGTCGGGCAGTCATTCTTTCGAAGTTCATAGTTGTGAGCAGTTTCGAAGAATGGTCCATTTTGGAGGTTGATGCAGGACATACATTCCTTAGGGCAGACTCATTCTCTCCAGGTTACACTTTGTTTAGTGTTGAAGGAATGGCCCAGGGTGGGGAATGGTCCAGATAGTTATTCCTTATGGCAGACTCATTCTCTCCAGGTTACACATTGTTTAGTGTCAGAGGAATGGCCCAGGGTGGGGAATAGTCTAGACTCAACAATCAAGGATAGTCATTCCTTAGGGCAGACTCATTCTCTCCAGGTTACACTTTGTTTAGTGTCGGAGGAATGGCCTAGGGTAAGGAATGGTCCAAACATTTCTTAGGGTTTATACATTCTGGCCAGGGTGCACTTTAATTAGTGTAGGAAGAATGGCCCAGGGTGAGAAATGGTCCAGGCTTAGAAATCAGAAATAATCCTTCTTCCTTGTTTGTGAAGAATAGGGCAGATAGCCCATTGCTAATGAGGGAAGATATTCTTTCAGTTCTCACAAACATGAGTGAAATATTGGCCCAGAGGATTCGGTTTATCTTTAACAATATTTTTCTATGAAGGATGGCATCAGATGATTGTTATGGAGACTACCTGTCTCCAAACAGTAGAGATATACTAATGTGGTGGATATGTTCCACTGTTCATGAGGCATATATTCTTTCAGAGCTCATAGATGTGAGTGAAATATTGGCCCAGATAATTCAATCTATATCATAACATTGTTTCTGTGTAGATTGTTATCAGATGTTTGTTATGAAGATCATATGACAGTAGATGAAGACTACTGTGGTGGCATATATTCTTTCAGAACTCACATATGTGAGTGAAGGATTGGCCAAGACAAATCAGTTTATATCATAACATTGTTTCTATGTAGGATGCTATCAGATGTTTTTTATGAAGATTGTATGACAATAGACGAGGACCACTGTGGTGAATATGTTTCACTGTTCGCAACCATACGTTGCTGATCAAGTACTTGTGTGTTACTTGATGTGGTAGTAAACCACTGGATTGTAGTTATGTACTACTATGAATATACACAGTTGTGCTCTATCCTTGTTCTAATTGCCTTGAAGACTATCAACAATTTATTGGAGATAATGATCATTCAGATGGATGATGAACATAGATTTTCCAGACGGAAAACAGTTCAGAACTTTTACTCCTCCTGTATCACTCTATGGTGAGAGTGACTTATCCATCATCATATCTAATTACTCAGATGAAGTATGGTTTCGAGAGTTGATGCAGCTGATGGTGATGGTGATGCTCATGATCTAGTCATGAAATAGTCTAGATGACTATATTGATGCTACCAGGTAAATAGTATGTTTTTGTGCTCAAGTCCATTACCTGAAAATACCTCTCTAGCTAGGAGGGAGTGTTGATATTATGGTAGCTGCGGGATGTATTTACCTCCACGTGTGAACTTGATGAGAATAGAAGACTCCGAGAAGCAAGAGAAACCCTAATGAGTTGGCTAATAACCCTAGAAGCCTTGTCGGCTCAAGAAGAAAAAATATATTAGGTTATTAGCCTCCAAGAGAAGAAGTCGGCCCTAGCAAAACTGGTAGAACTACTATAAATACAGGGCGCTAGTTCTCATTTGTAGCATCTCAGAATTGCATTTTTCCCAATTGGTGTGCACTGCAGTTGCAGTCTTGTGCGCAGGTTTGGAGGAGGGTTGCAGCTGCAGCTGCAATAGCAGCTAGTTTCAGTATTGGGTTGAATATCTATTGGCTAGGGTTTGGACTATCTGATCAGCTTTTTTTGTGATGCGCTATCCTTAGGGAATGATGCGCTACCCTTTGTTTGGCTATCTAGCCTAGGGTTTGCTTCCGGAGGAATTCTCAGTCAAGGTTAAGGTGCTCGAAGGGAGGCTTCGGCCTATGGTTGGGTGACGAAGGTATCATCAATGGTAAAATGAGCACACCATCTTCTATATTCTAACACCTTAAACCCTACGCCGCATGGACTTTTCCCTCTATCCACCACCACCTTCTTGTAGGAGGGAGTCTCTCTCCCTCCCCCTCTGGTCACCATTCTTCTCGCTGCTGAAACTGTAACCCTAGATCAGTCCCTGAAATCTTCCGTCAGAGCCTATCAGTAATGATTTAAAAAATTTAGATTTTGTATTTTTGGTTTCACACGTATCTTATTATTATTAAGTAGTATATGGGGGAGGGCATGGAAATTAAAGGTTTGAAGAAAATAATATGGTAGAAAAAATTTAAATGATAGTTTGATGAAAATAATATGGTGACCTCGATAGTTTCATTTGAGATAACGACAGTTTCCTTATAATGTGTCATCTTATTTGAGTTGTTAACCTTAATAAAGTATAAGTTGAGCATACAGATATTATACCTATTTGTGTTTCATCAAGGTCATCTAATCATGTAGCAAACATCACCTTTTGTTTAATAATTAGATAAATCTTGTGATGAAAATTTGCAAGTTTGATAATAAAAAATTACAATTTTGTAAAATTTGATATTACAGATGGATTTCGTAGCTCCCATTTTCATTGGAGCAATTCCACACTAAAATTTCAGTAATAAAAACCTAAAATTTGAAAATTTTCATTAGATTGAGGACAAAAAACAACCAAAAAAGGATGTTTGTTTGTTCATTATTAGGTTATTCCAAGCGATCCAAAGAACCTATTCCATGGGATTGTCTGAGTGAAATATGAATTAATTATATACATAATGGTTATTTATTCATACATGATAAATGAAGAGTCATGAGAAAACAACATCCATAACACAATTGATTATCACTCCATTTCAAGCCAAGGTTGGAATATAGTGTGCCCATATCAAGACATCTTTTATGTTGAATCCTTTAGATGTTGCATAATTTGTTCATTCAAGGACTTCATTGATCTCTAACTCCTTTTTGGATCAAACCTCCTCACTTTAGAGTTGTTGTTCTCCAACAATTGTCATGTCAATCCATGCTAGTGAATAGTGAATAGGAATGCTAGTGGGCAATGTTGTGTGGATGCTACCGATATGTTATGTGTGAGAGCCTATGATTTTGACAAGTGGGTTATCGATATGATGGTTTGGTGTTTTCCTTGGTTGGGTTGAAGGGTGGACTTGACCTAAGATTGAATGCAAGTAGTTAGGTCAGGGGTGTGGGTGTTAAATCCAATGTGAGGTGTAGATCCTTGACCTACAAGTGTTTCTTATTTGGTCAATAAGCATTGAAATAAACATTATGACTATTGAACTTCCACTTGTAATAAGTTATTGAGTTTTCCATCCATGTCAATATATTTGCATTGGACTAAGTTTTTTTACTACACCCAAGGTTGTGCACCTAGGTCATCTCTTGGGTGTGTTTGACCACAATATCAACATATCCATAATAATTATTGATTTTCACTCAAACATGCACTAAGGTTAGGCTATAGTATGCACACACATTAAGAAATATTCTAACCTTGATCCTTTCTCTTACACAATTTGTTAATTCGAGTTAGTTGATCTCTAACTCCATTTTGGATCGAATCAATTTATTTAGTGTTCTTTCCTTACTTAGATTGGGTGTCACTGTCTCAAACATTATTTGGTTGACTAGGCTAATTACCACCTTTGTTCCTGAACTTGGTTTGGCTTGTTCAAAGCATTTTGGAAATTATTATTATTTTTTCTTCTTCCCTTTGTTTTGTTTCTTTTGAGGAGTTGGATGGGATCCTAGATATGTGCGAAAAAAATACTAACCCTTTTGGGGAGGATAAATATGGATGGAATTAATATTGGTGAGAAGTGAAGCATTATGAGGTATTAAGGATCCCTAATAAGATTAAGGCACTTGTGATGAACCTTAAGGGTAGGGGACATATTGGATAGAAGGAGGTGTCCTCCATAAGCATTGGGGGGTTATGTACAAGGTACTAGCCCCTTTTTCTATGTTGTACGATAGATTTAAATAACCATGGGGAATGTTGGGTCCTCCATATGATACATTGGCTCCTTCATAATAGTTTCCATCGATATTAGGTCCTTGGTTGAGAGACATATGCCCAAACTGATTGTTAACATGAACAATTGAACCAATAATGCCTTTAGTGACATGAGAAGGCCTTGGAGAAGGTGCTTCATGAGAAGGGTGTTGAGGAGCACCCAAAATGATGATATATAGGCACAATGACTAGGCATATATGAGGTCAAACTATTGATCCTTCAATATGGATTATTATTCAATATGGGGCATATTGGTGACCATGCCTTTTGTAATGGTGGGGAGAAGAAACTTCAATAACCAATCCATGAGCAGTGGATTCTTGAGGTCTATTTTGCAAAGGTTGTGTTGTCAATGCCACTTGTGGTCTATGATATACATGGCTATGGTATAACTACAAGTTGTGAGGAATTAAACTCCAATATCATGCTAGATAAGTAACTGGAAGGTCAAGAATGAAATCACAATGGACACAAAGGTAGTATTAGTACTTGGGGAAAATTCAACATACCATTTGTCAGGAATCCATGTGAGGGTCTACTGAAATAGATTAATTCAAATAGATTTTTCCATGATTCTATTATAGGAACACCACAAATGGAGATTTATTACATGGTTGTATGGGATCTTACCAAATTTTCCCTAAAACTTTAGGATGTCCAATCAAAACTTGGTAGTCATGTCTAGCCAAGGAGTATCATGAAGTATGGGCTCATTAATCATACAAGAAAGGTCTGGAAGGTTAAAAATTGACATGAATGAAATGTTTTTGGGATAAATGTTTCCTATGTTGTGAGGAGTAAACAATGGTGGAGTAGGTGGTTGAGGTGGATATAGACAAGGTGGTCCTCCAAATCCTAAAAATGCTCTTATTCCTGCCATTAGATCACATGATATATGTCTAGTAGTGGTCTACCTAACCAATGAAACTAGTGATGGTGGAAGACCATAGATTCAAAGAGAGCACCTAGGATAGTAAGGGTTCACATTGGTGCTTTAACTTTCATGTGCCTTTGATTAGCTAAGTGTTGATACAAGAAGTCTCTTAATATTGCAAATCTTTATCAAAGTGAAATGATATGTAAAAAAATGATGAAAGCACACCTCTAAGACTTCTATCAAGGTTCAAGAAAGTAGGGATGCGTAAAATGGGGCCTTCCAATTAATATTCCAATGGGGGAGTACCCAATTCAAGGAAGAATGAAACATTTATAGTGGCCTAACCCAAGGTGATGAAATCCAAGGGATAATGCACTATCTATCTTAGGTAGCACTCACAACCTCGTGAGTAATTCATTTAGGTAGAAGTCATAAAAAAATTCCATTAAATTTCCTATTGATGATAAAACACTAGGTATAATAGTCATCAATCAAGTATTCACACTAGGAAAATACATATGGGATGAATCCCATAGTCTAAACTTCAAAAAGAAGGTGTCACTCCAAGTAATGCACCAACTAACTTAAGTCCCTTAAAACAGATTCACCCATTGATTAAGTGTGAGAAGGAATCTTAACACTTATTTAACTTGACCTAGTGCTCTACACATATATGAGATTTGATTTCTTGACAATAATTCTTTGTTACTAAACAACTTATGCTTAATGTAATAAACTTATAATTTGTAATGTGTGTCAGGAATGTCAACTTCATAACCCTATTTCAAAGGTCCTATTCTAAACTAAATGTGAGATTTTTCTAATCAACTAATGAAATCACTTTTATTAAAAAATGTTTATTTTAAAGTCTTAATGTGTGGCATGAACCAACTGTATAGTCCTTGGGTGTGGGTTGAGTGTATGTCTGATGTATAGTTGTTAAACGTGGAAGTATTAAAAATAGAATGCTCAAAAATAAATCTAAATCCAAAAAGAGAGAATATAACCTCTTATTTGTTTTTTATTCACCCAAATTTCAAAAGAGTACAAGCTAGCAAAGAGCATACACAAACTAATGAGATGTGCCTCCACACCAAAATACTATAACAATAGAACAAAGTACTTCCAATTAATAAAAAATAATGAATTTACATGAAGTGGAGAAATCTAGTCTAAATTCAATTACATGTGAATTAATTATATCCAAGAAATTAATTCTTCTATAAGATGCATAAGATGCAGTGTCTAAGAATAGTGAAGCTCCTTAAAAAAAACTATGCAATAAAAAGATGCAGTGTCTAAGAATAGTGAAGCTCCTTAAAAAAACTATGCAATAAACCTTAGAAAGAAATTTGGTTAGAAAACTACTATAACAAATGCAATTTATGGTTGATTACACATATTTAGACCTACATATAGAGGATATGCTACATGATCCATTAAGCCTATAATTCATGTAGGTAATGAACTACATGACTAAGATAATTGAATCTTGTGCATTAGTGTAAAAGAAATTTCTTAAAATGCAAAATTTGAAAAATGAAAAGCTTTTTGGTTTCACATTCAACCTTCGAGGCAATTTCAAAGTTAACTCTACAATGATTAGTCAATATATTTGTCGAATGGTTTGAGAAGACCTCAAATCCAACCAAAGGAAGAAATATGGGATTTCTTCCCCAATGGAGTCACCATTCCGCTATGGGTTATTTGGGGCATGGATGTACCAATAAAACTCAACCAACATGTTTGATCTACTGATGCTAACAAAAAATGAAAAGGTATAAATACATGAGTGATCAAAGAAAAGTCAATTACTTTCTTGAATATGCAAATGATAGAAATTCATAGAAACAAATGAAGCAAACATTTGTGAATTCTCTTTTGTGAAAGAGAACCCGATGCATTGTATTAATAAAAGTGGGGAAGAAGATTACAAAAATAAGAACAATATCACCTACAATGAGCCATGTATATGACCTTCGAGCTCTCTCAACATGAGGGTTCTATCCTCTTTTAGGCTTTCTCTTTGAACTTGGAAATAGCTAGAAGGAACTCTCTCCTTAGTGAAGGAAAATATTATTAATGCCAACAAAGGTGAGGCACAATTAATGGATGGTACTAAATGGCTCAATTTTAGAATACACATGTGCAACATAAACTTGCATTCATTGAACTCTCTTAACCCATTAGAGATCCATATATTTATAATTTTTCGTGGAAAATACCATGCATGGGATGTGAAGATGTTTCCCAAGTTAGGCCATGCAATTTCCTTCAAAACTCTTGTCATTTGATCACAACTGTCAAAAAATGAAATCTTTGAGATTGTCCAAGCTTTAAGTGTACATGGAAATAGTTGGACTACCTATTTTATTGCAATGATGATGTATATGATACCTATCTGAGTATCGATGCATTACCTGTGCACCGTGCACGACCTGTGGAATTGATATGCCATGCAACCATGACCGTGGTCAATTTCATGGTTTGAATTTGATTCTCCATAGATAAGAAAGGCCTTTCTCATGTTTTCATGCTTTATTGGTCTCTTATTGGTATTTTGAATTAGGAAGAAATTGAGATAAAGCTTTTAAAACATTGATAAAAAAGAAATCAAGTGTACTACCAAGAAATATACCTATTCTTTCTATCACTTTGTCTATGCCAACTTGAAAACAATATTCTCCAATGCAATATATCCTTATTAATGGGCCTTGATACCAGTTGGGGGATTATTTCCAAGTATGCAAGTAACCAAGGCTTAAATCACGCTTAAATCACATAGGTGCAACAAGTTACTATAGTTCCAACGAGAATCATTCCACTTGAGAACCATGTTATCTTATAAACCTTAACCCACATCAAACTCCTCTACACAAATTCAAGCACACTTTAATCAATATGTTAATGCTCATATTTAACCTTGATCATATTAGAAATATAATGAACTCTTCATATTAATAATTAATATAATTATGATAAAAAAATATTCACATTATGATATGGAGAGGCACATTTTACAAATCCAATATGAAGGAGATGTGTAATGTTTATACCTAATGGTGAGCTAGCATGTGGCATTTAAAATGTGTGGATTAGGTTGAAACTTTGACTTGTTCAAAAAGTTGAGTTTGTCCACTTATTAACTCACTCTTTTTTTTTGTGTGTGTGTGCACGTGCGTCAAAGTAAACCTCATGGGGAAACCCAATGTATGCATCCCCACATGTAGGAATGACATCCTTAGTAATCCATCAAAATATACTAATGTACCTAACCTAGAGGGATTCACACTACCACCTGCTAGCATGGAACTAGCCAAATGTCGAACAACATTGATAACGACCAATTGAACTAACTCGAGCTTGGACTATATATAAATAGATAAACAGATAGATAGATAGATATAAATATTGAATGTAGATCTACACATACACACTAGTGTATATCCATTTCAATTCCAAATTTTCAATCATTAAAGAAAAATATTAAAACAAATTAATTAATTTATTATCAATTTAAAATTTGATAGATCAAAATTATTTAGGTTTCTGTGGTGAGAGATTTGTTCAGAACATGTCGGAAGAACCACAATGATTTTGAGAGCTTGTCGACGTTTCAGATCCACAACAGGATCCATCTTCAGGACAAAAAAGCCTGAGGAAAAATAAGAGAGGAACCCCTAATAAATAAGGAAGAGGCGGGTGGAAAATTAAGGTCGGCAGAGTGAAACCCTAGATTTGAGGAGATTATTTTTTTTTTAATATTTGATAGTGATTTAGTTAATTAATGGGTTTAATTTGATAACCCGACGGTGTTAGTATTAATTTCTAGGGTTAATTTGAAGAGGTAATATTAATGGTGCGATTATTAATGTTAATTTTAAGTTAGTTCTAGGTTAAATTTAGGGTTGATTTAATGAGGTGGCAATAGTATTATTATTGTTACCCTAGGTTTGAGGAGAATTTTCAAAAAAATATTTAAAAGTGATTTAGTCAATTAATGAATTAGGTGGTTTTAAATTTTAAAATAGGTATTTAATATTGGTATAGTTAATTAAGTGGTTTAATCCGACGGTGTTAATATTAAATTATAGATTAAAACTAGATAGCCATAAGGTGTTATTATTATTAATACTAGTTTTATGTTAATTATAGGTTAAAGTTAGGGTTTATTTAATAAGGTGGCAATAGTATTATTAATGTTATATTAGTGTTTGGCTAAAAACCCTAAGTTTGAGGGGATTTTTCAAAAATATTTAAAAATGATTTAGTCAATTAATGAATTAGGTGGTTTTAAATTTAGGGGTTAATTGATACTATTGTTGTTATATTAGTGGTTTAATATTATTATTATTAGTTTTATGTTAATTATAGGTTAGATTTAGGGTTAATATAATGAGGTGGCGTTAATATTATTCTTGTTAAATCAGAGGTGGAAGACTAAAAGTTTGAATCAATTAGGTTGGTCTTGAAATGGTTTAAGGTTAAGTTAGGTTCAAGGTTAAGTTAGGTTAAGTTAAGTTAGATATTTAATATTGGTATAGTTAATTAAAGGGTTAAGTGGTTTCATCCGACGGTGTTAATATTAAATTATAGGTTAAAATTAGGGTTAATTTGATGAGGTAGTGTAATATTATTGGTGGTTTAAATTGATAACTATAAGGTGTTAATATTATTAATATTAGTTTTATGTTAATTATAGGTTAAATTAGGGTTTATTTAATGAGGTGGAAAAAGTATTATTAATGTTATATTAGTGTTCGGCTAAGTGAAACCCTAAGTTTAAGTTTGAGGGGATTTTTCAAAAAATATTTAAAAGTGATTTAGTCAATTAATGAATTAAGTGGTTTTAGTTATATTAGTGGTTTAATATTATTAATATTAGTTTTATGTTAATTATAGGTTAAATTTAGGGTTAATATAATGAGGTGGCGTTAATATTATTCTTGTTAAATCAGTGGTGGAAGACTAAAAGTTGGAATCCATTAGGTTGGT
>ML796419.1:60807-77492 GCA_009831015.1 Picea engelmannii
GAAGTTCCCTTTTTGGGTGGCATGTTGGCCAAGTATCACTTTTGAACCTTGATTTTGAGGTGGTTCTGCTAGACAATATTTCTTCTATTGTATCTCCCAAGTTTCGACCCTTCTGGGTATGAAACTTTCTTTTATGTATTTCTTTGATATTTATTCTCTGCAATGCCACAGGTATGATCAAAATTGGATGTGCCAAGTGGAATTTATGGTAACTTCCCCACAACTTGTTGATTTTTGGCATTTCCAGGAGATATCACTTGTATAGTGTGCCCCGCACAAAATAATTGATACAAAATTATGAAACTCGCACCAAAAATACTAAAGACTGTCCACGATCCAATGAAACCAGTCCCATGCAATTTGGATACTCTAGGAAGAAGTTATGATTGTTTTACCTGGAACACCTTCTTGAGACTAGTCAATAGGACTAGTCAGATACCCTATCTTACACAGGGTGTATCTACAAATTTAAGATGACCCAGAAGTTGAAATTTTTACCACAAATACCTTACTAAGTTTTGTAAATATCCTTTGGAGTTCAGGTTCTGAAACGTTACATAAAATATTTTATAGCGAAAATTCCGCAATGACTCATTTCAAGATGATTCCAGAACCCTATCTTGTACATGTTGTATCTCCGAAAGTATAAGGCCTCAGGAGCTGAATTTTGAGCCCAACGTACCTTGGTCTGTCTAATAAATATCTTCCAAGCCGTTCCTTTTGAAAAATTATAGAAAAAAAGTTATAGTGAAAATGACAAGGTGTCTCAGATGTAGCAACGAAACCCCAAGACCTTGAGCTTTGATACCATATGTTAATAACCAAATATCAATATAGCATAGAAAATCCTCAGAAAAGTACTGAACGCCTTGAAAAAGAGATAATTTCAGATAATAAGCCTCTTCGAGGGGGAAACCTCCTTTTACCCCACTTAAATGTTCAAGTACAAGGTGATTCAAAATGAAAATGTATCCTTGGTATATATAGGAGACTAGGAGGTATAATTACAACTAATGGCCTAAAGCCGACATAAATAAAATAAAATTACTGATATAATATGCCCCAATTAAGGGGTAATGAGCCAATATTAGGGCTTAATAGGTTGTTACATTATGGTACTAGAGTACTTGGGTTTGAAGCTATAGAAATTTAATATTCTCAAAACCAATGGAAACATTCTTTGATTGAATGCAATCCAAAATCTCGTCTGTCTAAAAAATCAGCACGTCCACAAAAAAAACTACAATAACCTTTCTTGCACACTATCAATTGAATATAACAAGATATTATGCAACTCTTACTCAAATAGACATAAATGATTTCATATAGAAACATAAAAAATTGTTGCATGAGTAAGGCAAAAACTCAACTCCAAATTCTCATTAAATAAATAAGTTTGTACAACAAATGATGATATGAATAATGTGAATATTTACAACTCTCTTCTCCATCTATCAACCAACTACCCCTGTTCAATTTGAGGGATGTAAATAAATAGTGACTCTTGAGGAAATATGAAAAAAATCATTTTCCATGTTCATATGTAACAATATGTTAGTGTACACATGTTGGGAACATGTAGAGGCAAAGAGAAAATATGTGATGATGTTGTATGACTATTGAACTTCCACACATAATCACTTGCAGAGTTGTCCCTCCATTTTAATGTACTTGAATGTAACTAAGCTTTGTGACTATAGATAAGGTTATTCATATAGGTTAGATTTTGGTGTATGCAACTATGATATCATCACATCCATAACACAACTGATTATCACTCCAATCCAGGCCAACGTTAGACTATATTTTGTGCTCATATTAAGACATATTCTATGTTGGATCCTTTCTCTTGCATAATTTGTTCATTCAAGGGTTTCATTGATCTCTAACTCCTTTTTGGATCGAACCTCCTCACTTAAGAGTTGTTGTTCTCCAACAACTGTCTTGTCAATCCATGTTAGTGAATAATGAATAGGAATTCTAGTGAGAAATGTTGCATGGGTGCTAGCGATATGTTATGTGTGAGAGCCTATGATTTTAAGAAGTGAGTTATGGATATGATGGTTTGGTGTTTTCCTTGGTTGGTTTTGTTGAATTTTCGATATGAGAAGATATTGTATGTGAATGAATATCTTATTACAATGATGAGTGTTCTAAATACAAAGAACATATGGTGACCATGGTGACCATCCATAAAGAGATGTGTCCCTTGGATAATAAATATATTTAAACTTTATATTATATTATACATATAATATAAATATACTTTATACTTTATTATATATATTTATAATTTATATTGTAAATATATTACATTAATAATATTGCTTAGTAATTAATAATCATATTATTAATTATCAATCTAGTAGAATGTCTTTCTGATGCTGCCCAAACATCAACACTCCCTCTCGGTGAGGGAGACATTCTACATTATGCCAAGATTACCTCTGAAGATTACCTTTGAAGATTACTTGTGGGTAACTCTCAAATAGATTCAACATGTCACCATGACATCCATTACCTCACAATGCATTTGTACCTCATCATGTGTACCCTTGTGAATTCACAACCAATGCATCCAAGGCATGTGGGTAGTTCTCAAATAACTTCAACATGTCCCTAGGAAATCCACTACCCTGCAATGCATCTGCACCTCATCACGTGCACCCTTGTGACTTCACAACATGCATCTAGGGTCAATGGGTAGCTCTCCAATAGATACAACATGTCATCATGATACTATCCAATTTCCCACTGAAAACTTGGATATCTTATGCATGACATCCAGTACCTTGCGATAACATTTGTACCTTGTCTCTTCAACATGCATTTAGGGCTGGTGGGTAGGTCTCCAATGGATACAACATGTCATCATGACATCCACTACCCTGCAATAACATCTGAAGCCATCACTCCCTCTTAACTAGGAAGGTATTCTTTCCAGACACAAACTCCAAGTTTGATACCACATGAGCTCACATCCATTGACCATTGAACATGATAATCTATACATCCTCGAATATCCATAGTGAAACATGACTTCACCACATGCAACCAAGGTCTGTGGGTAGCTCTCAATAGCTACAACATGTCCCCAAGACATCCACTCCCTGCGATGCATCAATACCTGATCATGTGCACCCTTGGTCTCAGTGCCAACCCTTTTTCATGCTGGATGAGATCCACCTGTCTCAGTGCCAACCCTTTTTCTTGTTGGATGAGATCCACCTATCTCAGTTCTAGGCCTTTCTCATGTTGGATGAGAACACTCAGTGCCAACCCTTTTTCATGCTAGATGAATTCCACTTGTCTCAGTGCCAACCCTTTTCCATGCTGGATGAGAACACTCAGTGATAACCCTTTTTCATGCTAGATGAGTTCCACCTGTCTCAGTGCCAAACATTTTTCATGCTAGATGAGAACACTCAATGCCAACCCTTTTTCATGTTGGATGAGTTCCACATGTCTCAGTGCCATCCCTTTTTCATGCTGGATGAGAACACTCAGTGCCAACCCTTTTTCATGCTGGATGAGTTCCACTTGTCTTAGTGCCAACCCTTTTTCATTCTAGATGAGTTCCATTGTTCATTAATTGGGTTGGTTGTCATTGATGTGAACCCTTGAAGAAAGTCCGGTAGCAAATTATGGTAGCAGAAAGGTTTGGGTAATGGACCCAAGTTTGTTTGATGGATAATGGTATGAGTTTTGATATATTTTCAGGGAAAAATATTCTAGATGGATAGTACATATCATTCCATTTCCAGTGGTATGTGGAACGTCACATAACTCCTCACAGTTAGAGAGTTATGACTGTTAGCGTCAGAAGTCACTCCTGGATTGCAACAGGAGTAGAGCCCGACGCCCATCAGTTTATGTCACGATTTGTTTATAAAAAGGGGTGATCGAATGGAAGTTAACTCAAAACAATGTTGTTCTAACTCCAAAACTAGTCCAGGCATGCATGGGCAAGTGAGGTCTTAGATAAACTTCAGACAGTGAGTTGTAGTAAGGGTGAGTAAGGGGAAGACTTGTATAAGAGAACTGCAAAGGTCTGTCGTAAACATCAGGTTTCTAACAGACTGTAGGAGAAAACATCTAAACGCAAGATCTTCTTACATTCAAACGCAAAAAACCGGAGAATACAACAATGCAACAATAAATCCTTTATCGTAACATAATTACAATAATTCATGTGAATTAGTCAATCATGAACTCCCTCAGTATGAGATGAAAACTAGATGGGATAAGAAAACTGTCTGTCATTAAACAAGAAATCATACATACAGATGCATAACCAGAGAACTAGAGACGTCTACTAAAACTTTACAGTCGGGAGCTTCGCTCTACCATCGATGCTTACAAAAATGGTGAAAACGCCTACATATAATCAAAACAACAACATCAACAAAAATAAACAAGACGATGCATTAAAAACATTGCGTCTGCATGTCTTCTGATAGTCTGCGCATGCAGAATCTGGCTGATCGTGCACCCAAGACAGACGCTATCAGATTTTGGACTGTCCTGCTGCAGATGAATCGACCAGCTTTAGTCCTCTGCTGGGCTTTCTTTTTATGGCGGAGATGATGCTCAACCACCAACAACAACTACAATAACTGCTTTCTTGGGACTGGGGACAACCTCGGTCAACTCTGCCTTCTAGGACGTGGAGGTCTCCTAATGGTGCCACCTGGATCAGCTGATCGGTCTCTCTTTGGATGCTACTTCGTTGGACTGCTGCGAGGGACCCCTATGGCGGATGTGAAAAAGGGTATGATGGGAGCGATGGCGTCAACACTGTGGAGGTGACTGGGAGTGAGAGGGACACATGGCAGGATACGAGAGGGCGATGAGTTGAGGAGGGGCCATGTGGATGGAAAGAGGGAAGTTGGATAGATGATGGGGGAAGAGGGTGGCGGTAGGTGGAGAACAGGTGGCAACGGGGAAGACGACTCAGACAGTGACACGATAGGAAGGGCCCCCCCCTAGAGTGAAATTCCATTCCGGACCCCCCCCCTCCATTAAAGGCAGAACCGATGGGGGGTTCCGGAATTCAATACAGACCGTAGATCTAAGCGCCGAGACTTGGGTCGTCCAGATGCACGCATACATTATCTCCGATTCCGGACCCCCCCCCCCCTCGTTAAAGCTAGAATGACGGAGGGGGTGCGGAATTGGACCTTGTCCGTGAATTTGAGTGCCTGGATCACGACCGTCCAGATATGCTCCCTCTTTAAATTAAATGTGCCCGAGCCTCGCTGATGGATGAACGGCTGAGATGACCTCGGTGATTTCATCATGAAAATCCCAAAGGGCCCCACTCCTGGCTCAACTATTGCGTCGTGTGTCCTTCAGATGGACGGTCGAGATGGTATTTGATGTTAGAAGAGGGCTGCCTCTATTACCAAGCTCGCTTGACATGACCGGGTGCTAGGACCATAGTCTTAGCTTCAAAGGTGCTTATCGACGTTTCAGGGTTCGGGGTTTCAAGATGTGAGATGACGAGGGACTTTTACCCCTCGAACTCCCGAATGCCGATATGCCAACGTGACTAGATCTTGCGCCATGCGTCACTGGATCGGACGACCCAAATTTAGTCTTGAAATATAGGTGCTTTCTCTGACGCTATATATCGGGTAACTTGGTATCCCCGAAATCCCGATGACTGTTGATCTGCTTCGTCGCTTGATCCTTGCCATTGAAATCAGACAGCTCGCTCGCTTGATTTAAGCCCGAAATTGACTTCTTCCGTGAGCTGTGCTCGACACTTATGGCTGCGACCTTTGAATAAAACTCATCTGACCGGTTTTCAAAACCCCACTTCTATGCGTTTACACCAGAGGCCCAAAATCGGAGAGGAAAACACCCCTATACAAGAAATGTTGCTAACATTAGGCTCCATGGGGGATAGAGTCGTCCCTGTGATGCTCTAAGGACTCATTTTGCAGTCCCAGTGCCTTGCTATTGGGCTATGGAGTCAAGCTCAAAACATCCCGCTTCTGAAAATATAGGATGAAAAGTAAAGCAAAGCAAACAAAGCTACATGCTCAAAGGAGCTTATTTATATACAGTCCTAATGCTAATAAAATATTTTACATGGGACTAGGTGAAAGCAGACTTCCACCATAGCAATTCAAGCAACTTCCTGGATAGAATCTCCTTCCTTCTGTCGATGATAACCAACAGATGGTGTAACCATGACAGCAGAACGGCTACACTCTTCAACTTCTCCTCACAGACTGAAGTTGATATGAAATAGGGTGGCTCCAAGGCATAAAGGACATGCCACTCCATGTATTCGTTGACAGGGTCATAGAATGAGTGGAAGATTTCGGAAAATTGGCGACAGGAAGCCTCCTCTGCTACACAGATGTTCCCATGTGGCTGAATATATCTGACAAGCACATGTGAGTGGACAACTGTCGTAGGCTCACTGATCTCGGGCGGTGGCTGCTTGCTTAATGTCTCTGGATAGAAAAAGAAATGTGCGCTTAACTTCTCTTCTGAATGAATGGGATGGTTGATTTCCTCATGATACTTTTCTTTAGTGGATAGAGGATAAGGCTCTGCGGTCTGCTTCTTACCAGAATGATCATCAAAGCTGGGTGAGCACAAAACTCCCCCATCTTGTAGAAAAGGAATGATCTCTCGATCCTTCGATTCAATCCCAAATGTAAATACGTCATGGGAAATATCGTGAAGGAAAAGAGAATATTCCTCTTCCACACTGGCTTCTTCCTTTAAATCCGAGACATCAGACTCATCAGGGGCAGAAACTAACGCAACTATGAAATCTTCAATAACCTCCTCAAAAGAGCTGCTAAGAACATGTGCCTCAAGGACCGGAAAACCCTCTCTGTTGCCTTCAGATTGCAACCTTGCATATTGGATAGTGAGAGATTTGGCCTGCTCTATCAGTTCACTCAGAGCATCTTCTTCCCCCAGTCTTCTATCCTTACAACCATCATCATTACAGCCTCCATCTGACATAATCATATATGGGAGGATTTCTTCTTCTTGGCTCTCCCATGGGTCAGATTCATAATGACCATAAACAGGACCCGTGGGAAAGCTTTTTTCATAATCGCCCTCAGTAGAGATGCTAAGGGCATCTGCTTCAAAGGATGGGAAATCCTCAGCACATTGTTCAACTTCCCACCTGTCAAGTCTAGCAGTGATAGATTTTATCAGTTCCATAACTCCGCCCGAAGCATCTTCTTCCTCCCTGGGATCTTCATAATCATCCATTGTAGAGATACCAAAATCATCTTCTTCAAAGGGTGGAAAATCCTTTGCATATCGCTTAGCTTCCCACCTGTCAAGTCTGGTAGCGATAGATTTTATCAACTCCATAACTCCGCCCGAAGCATCTTCTTCCTCCCTGGGATCTTCATAATCATCCTTTGTAGAGATACCAAAATCATCTTCTTCAAAGGGTGGAAAATCCTCTGCACATCGCTCAGCTTCCCACCTGTCAAGTCTGGTAGCGACAGATTTTATCAACTCCATAACTCCACCCGAAGCAGACAAATGGGGAGGAGAAAGGACTGATTTCTGATCCATGTCATCAAGATCATCCTCATAGCCTACATAAGAGACAACTCTATCTTGTATACATTTGTTGTAGTATCCCTCAAAACAACTATGAAAAATCAACTCAGAGGGATAAAGCTCCTGACAATAGGAAGTGAAGGCTGCATGGAGTTCACTGAGTGAAGAAATGCTAGCAGGGGGTAAAGAATGATACCATTTACGAGCATCCCCTGCTAACGAGAACATGAACATTTTCAGTAATACATCCTCATGATGTATCTCCCATTGATGCATGAGTTCATGAAACTCACTGAGGTGCTGAGCAGGGTTGTCCTCTTCACATTTTCCAAATCTGGGCAAATAATCGCCCCATTCATTTGGAGAGGGGACAACATTAGGAAAACTAGGAATAGCAGAAAAATTAAAAGGAGCAAACCCGCGAGCAAGGATTCTCTCCATATCGAACCAGTGGAGTCGCCAATCGATCATCGAATCATGGAGTCGCCAGGTGAAAGATACGCAGCTTCGAATGTGCCTGGTCCTTGTTCACCATCAAAGGCCAGATCTTACGTTGTTGTTACCCCAGGAAGCTTCCCAGGTTGAGAAAGCATTTGTTGAAACCTTCTTGAGAAAGCTCCTCTGGGTCAGCTTTCAGGCGTGCTAAACTAGCCACAACTGACACAATGATGTGGAAACCTTGGAGTCGCCAGGTGCACAGTAGAAATGTTGAAGGGCTCTGATGCCTGATGCACCTTCAGAATCAAAGGCTCAATGTCATTCTGCCCAGGGAAAATCTTCAACTTCGTCCCCGAAAACGGTGCCAGAAATGTTAGCATCAGAAGTCACTCCTGGATTGCAGCAGGAGCAGAGCCCGACGCCCATCAGTTTATGTCACGATTTGTTTATAAAAAGGGGTGATTGAATGGAAGTTAACTCAAAACAATGTTGTTCTAACTCCGAAATTAGGCTAGGCATGCATGGGCAAGTGAGGTCTTAGATAAACTTCAGACAGTGAGTTGTAGTAAGGGTGAGTAGGGGGAAGACTTGTATAAGAGAACTGCAAAGGTCTATCGTAAACATCAGGTTTCTAACAGACTGTAGGAGAAAACATCTAAACACAAGATCTTCTTACATTCAAACGCAGAAAATCGGAGAATACAACAATGCAACAATAAATCCTTTATCGTAACATAATTGCAATAATTCATGTGAATCAGTCAATCATGAACTCCCTCAGTATGAGATGAAAACTAGTTGGGATAAGAAAACTGTCTGTCATTAAACAAGAAATCATACATATAGATGCATAACCAGAGAACTAGAGATGTCTACTAAAACTTTACAGTTGGGAGCTTCGCTCTACCATTGATGCTTACAAAAATGGCGAAAACGCCTACATATACTCAAAACAACAACATCAGCAAAAAAAAACAAGACGCTGCATTAAAAACATTGCGTCTACATGTCTTCTGATAGTCTGCGCATGCAGACTCTGGCCGATCGTGCACCCAAGACAGACGCTATCAGATTTCAGACTGTCCTATTGCAGATGAATCGACCAGCTTTAGTCCTTTGCTAGACTTTCTTTTTATGGCGGAGATGATGCTCAACCACTAGCAATAACCATAATAACTTATTTCTTGGGACTGGGGACAGCCTCGGTCAACTCTGCCTTCTGGGACGTGGAGGTCTCCTAATGGTGCCACCTGGATCAGTTGATCGGTCTCTCTTTGGATGCTGCTTCGCTGGACTGCTGCGAGGGACCCCTATGGCGGATGTGAAAAAGGGTATGATGGGAGTGATGGCGTCAACACTGTGGAGGTGACTGGGAGTGAGAGGGACACATGGCAGGAGATGAGAGGGTGATGAGCTGAGGAGGGGCCATGTGGGTGGAAAGAGGGAAGTTGGATAGATGATGGGGGAAGAGGGTGGCGGTAGGTGGAGAACAGGTGGCAACGGGGAAGATGACTCAGACAGTGACACGACAGGAAGGGGGGCCCGCTAGANATTCCGGACCCCCCCCCCCCCAATTAAAGGCAGAACCGATGGGGGGGTCCAGAATTCAATACATACCGTAGAGCTAAGCACCGAGACTTGGGTCGTCCAGATGCGCGCATACATTATCTCCGATTCCGGACCCCCCCCTCGTTAAAGCCAGAATGATGGAGGGGGTGTGGAATTGGACCTTGTCTGTGAATTCGAGTGCTTGGATCACGACCATCCAGATCTGCGCCCTCTTTAAATTAAATGTGCCCGAGCCTCACTGATGGATGAACGACTGAGATGACCTCGGTGCTTTCATCATGAAAATCCCGAAGGGCCCCACTCGTGGCTCAGCTATTGCACCGTGTGTCCTTCAGATGGACGGTCGAGATGGTATTTGATGTTAGAAGAGGGTTTCCTCTATTACTAGGCTCGCTTGACGTGACCGGGTGCTAGGACCATAGGCTTAGCTTCAAAGGCGCTTATCGGCGTTTCGGGGTTCGGGGTTTCGAGATGTGAGATGACGAGGGACTTTTACCCCTCGAACTCCTGAATGTCGATATGCCGACATGACTAGATCTTGCGCCATGCGTCATTGGATCGGATGACCCATATTTAGTCTTGAAATATAGGGGCTTTCTCTGACGCTATATATCGGGTAACTTGGTAGCCCCAAAATCCCGATGACCGTTGATCTGCTTCGTCGCTTGATCCTTGCCATTGAAATCAGACAACTTTCTCGCTTGATTTAAGCCCGAAATGGACTTCTTTTGTGAGTTGCGCTCGACGCTTATGGCTGCGGCCTTTGAATAAAACTCATATCACTGGTTTTCAAAACCCCACTTCTATGCGTTTACACCAGAGGCCTAAAATCGGAGAGGAAAACACCCCTATACAAGAAATGTTGCTAACAATGACCATGTGAAGTTGGAGAACCCTCATGAGTCATCTAGAGGCCCTAAAAGGTCAAAGTAGTCAAAGTGGTTGAAAAGAAGAAATTATTTAAATAATAAAGTGAAATGATGAGTGTACTATAAGTCAAAGTGGATGCAAAAGAAATTATTTAAATAATAAATTTGATGGAGAACTTACTAATTGTAGAAAGTGGTTAATTTAAGTGGACAAGTGGTTAGAAGTGGGTTAGCCCTAAAATAAGGAAAGTGGGTTAAGATGATTAGAAGGTAAACCCTTGAGGAAGCTACATGAAAGTATAAATAAGAGGCAAGGTCTCTCATTCATATACACTTGATAATATTGAATATCTACAAGTGACTGAGGTAACCAAAGGGTATCTAAGGCGAATTTAAGAGGGAAGGTGAAGTAAAGAAGGCCAAAATTCAAGGGAGGATAAATTCTTTTGATGAGGCTTTCTAAGGTATGTTATTTACAGGTCATCTCACCATTTTTGTAATAAATTGTTTTCTAGAATGATTCAGAACGTGAAATCTAGAGGTCGTTGAGGAAACATATCCAAGTAGATATGATAAAATTTTCAGCTTGTGGTTCGTTGTGTTTTTGGAGTTACACTCCGTGGAAAATAGGGTTTGTGGCTAGTCCTGAAACTAGTCTAAAACAAGTGTTTCGGTTAAAAATGTCATAACTTCTTCACAACAGATCCAAATTCAGTAAGACCAAATGTATTGGCTAGATTATAGTCTGTAGTATTCTTTGTACTATTTTCAAATCCATAGAACACATATTCTGTGTGGGGCACTCTCTACAAGTTCCATCTCTAGAATAAGCTAGAATTCAACAAGGTATGCCATTTTTGCTATAACTCCTTTTATGAGAGGTTCCAAGTAGTGAAACCTTGAGGAATTGCATAAAATACACTAAAGAACATTGTGTACTATTTTCATATATTTATTCATTACAGGTACATAGTTATGATTATTTCAAGTTAGGGTTGTTGACTAATCCAAAATTAGTCACGTGAGACTAAAGTAAAGTTTGATGAAAATGACAGTCTCTTGTTGTTAAAGTTAAGGAAGGTTTGCAGGTATGTGATCATATACACTAGGTCTGTTACAGAGTTACAAATCAGATTTGGATGATGAAATTGATGAGGGATTTTGTTTGAGGTACATGTTGGGTACATGGTTGAGACAAGTAGTTGATGAGTTGACACATACATGAGGTGTATAGTTGATGATGTTGGTACATATTGATGAGTCATAGATAATGAGTAGTTGATGCATGATTGGTACATACTTGGTACATGGTTGGAGGCACTCGTTAGTAATATTGTTGACACATGGTTTATGGATGATGTAGCATACTTGTCTTGGTATATTATTAGAAGCTCATATTGATCTTGGTGATGACTCTGATTTGTTGTGTTATGCTTGGCTGATGCACATCTTGGTGATATTGTTCATGTGGTTGAGATTTGTCTTGGTGATTGATCTTGGTGAGTAAGATCTAATTTGGTTGATAAGATTGATGAGACAGATTGTTGTGACAGGTTGTTTGGACAGGTTATTTGTACAGGTTTTGTGCATGTTCGATGCATTTGTTTATGGTACATGTTGAGGTACAGGTTGATGTATGGTACATGTTAGCACAGGTTATTGGTATAGGTTGTTACAGGTTGTTTGGTGCAGGTTGACTGGTACATGTTTACAATAGTATATCTCACAGTGATAGTGTGATAGTCGTTCCATCATTCTACTTATATTTCGGGGTGGTTGGACGGGGCAAGGACAGGTGCTTGTAGCCACCTTCTGGTTGTAGTTGGAGAAGATAGGTGGTTGTAGCCTCCTTCTAGTTCTAGCCAGAGAATTAGGGAGTTGGAGCTTCCCTCATGTTGTATCCTGAGAAACTAAGGGGTTGGAGCCTCCTTCCAGTTGTAGCTGGAAAACAAAGGCAGTCGGTGCTTCCAATGAATGTAATCTTTAAAGACATATAAGAAAAATAATTATGTGGTTGTCTCCTGCTTTGGGTTTCCACGTAAAAACAATGGTGTACTGTGTATGTGTATGATTTCTCATTTGTTCATTGTTTATTTACTTTGCAACTATTGGATGATAATGCTACATTGATATAACACTTAAATTTTGTGGTTAAAAAGGATTAAATTTATCTATCACTGATTCACCCCCCCTCTCAGTAATCCAACAAAGAACACTCAATGCCAACCCTTTTTCATGTTGGATGAGTTCCACCTGTCTCAGTGCCAACCCTTTTTCATGCTGGATGAGAACACTCAGTGCCAACCCTTTTTCATGTTGGATGAGTTCCACATGTCTCAGTGCCATGCCTTTTTCATGCTGGATGCGAAAACTAAGTGCCAAACCTTTTTCATGTTGAATGAGTTCCACTTGTCTCAGTGCCAACCCTTTTTCATTTTAGATGATTTCCACATGTCTCAGTGCCAACCCTTTTTCATGCTGAATGAGAACACTCGCTCTAAAGAGGGACCATGCCAATCTTGTCCCTGAAGTACTCAAACTTCATCTTTGACAACGGCTTGGTAAACACATCTGCAACTTGATCCTTTTTAGTCACAAAACTAAAGCCTCACTACTCCCTTCTGCACTATATCCCTAACATAGTAATATCTAATCTCGATATTCTTCGACCTGTCATGGACCACGGGGTTCTCATAGAACTTCATGCAACTCTGGGTGTCACACCAAATGCAGGTCACCTCCATTCTGAGACCAAATAACCCAGAGAGAATTTATCGAAGCCACACTGACACTGCACATGCTGCCAAATACTCAACTTTATCCGTACTGAGTGCCACACATGACTGCTTCCTGCATCTGACGGAGCCTCTTATTTCTTATTGTAGTACCCAAATCCCTCTGGAACTTACCATCCAGCTCCCTCTCGAGCACTGAATATCAGTTGAATCTTCAACTCGTTGATTTCAACACTTGTCCTCCAGAACAAGTCTCTTCTCACTCTTCTTGTAGGTATTACCTACAAGTCAAATTCAATGCAATAGCCTGCAATTTTTAAAGCCACATTGCCTCACGATTTGCTGCACATGTTGCCACATACTCAAATTCAACCATATTGTGCGCCACACATGACTTCTTCCTGCATCCGATGGAGCCTCCTGCTCCTTACTGTACTACCCAACTCCCTCTGGAACTGACTGTTCAGCTCCCTCTCGAGCATTGAATATCAACTAGATCTTCAACCTTCTAACTTCATCACTTGTCCTCCAGAACAAGTCTCGTCATCCTCTTCTTGTAGGTCTTACCTACAAGTCAAAATTCAGTCCAACAGTCAACAATTTTCGAAACCACACTGCTTCGCGACTTGCTGCAGAGGCTGCCACATACTCTGCCTCAGCTGTATTGAGTGCTACACACAACTTATTCCTGCTACTCAATGAAACCATATTGAAGGATAGATTGAAGAAATATGTTGAAGTACTCTTTCGATCAGGAATATTGTCGGCCCAATATGAATTTGAATATCCATATAACCCAAACTCATGGTCTGTCACATACCTGAGACCATAATCCAATGTACCCTTAAGGTACCTCATCACATGTTTTGTTGCAATCAAATGAACCTACCTGGGCTACTCCATATATTGACTCAGGGTGTTCACAACAAAACATATATATGGTCTTGTGTTCATCAAGTTCATCAATGAACCCACCATCTGTCTGTATAAAGTAACATCCACAATCTCTAAAGTCGTATCCTACAACAACTTCATATTTGATACCATAGGTGTAGTCATTGCCTTTCAATCCAACATCCCGAACCTCTTCAGGATTTCTAATTTATACTTCCTTTGATTCAAAAAGATCTCATCATGTCTCTGCCATACCTCAGGACCCAAAAAGTAATGCATCATCATAAGATATTTCATCTCAAACTCAACAACCAGTTTTTTTTTCTTACACTCTAAGGTGAGATTTTCCACACCTGTTTAGAAATAGGTCATCCATATACAACAATAGTATACCATACCATCATCCACAACCTTAAAGTAAAGGTTAGGATCTGCACTGTTGTTTGCAAATCCTAAGCTCGTCAAAAAATTGTTGATCCTGCCATACCATGCTTTGGGTGCTTTCTTTAATTCATATAAATCCTTCTTCAATCTGCACACTGAGTGTCTCGCAATTGTCATGTACTCAACAAAGTGTTTTGTGACTACAAGGACCATTCTTCATGATCAGGTTTCCATCTATGCCACAGGAAGAATTTCAGTCCTCCCGGATGTTGAAATCCACACACTTTGAGTCTTATGTCCTTAGAATACTATTCCAGGGCCATTCTCCATTGGTCAAATTACCATAACCAATCCTGGGCGAATTTCATCCCAATGCTAAAACATTAACACTTAAGAATAACTTCCGAAATTACATAAAATATCAACACTCCCTCTGCATGTGTTGACCTCATCTTCTTCTTCATTACATGGATGTGCAAAAACCTATGTATGGATAGTATTGCTTCATGTTTCTTCCTACAACTATCATTATGTCTCCTTCTTAGAGCTATTACCTTTGATGTGCCCAGAATAAGAAACAATATCAACAAAAGAAAGAAGATCAATTTATCTTGTGCACAACTATATATAGTGACCCTTGAAATGATACATCTTCTACTAACACACATCCATCATATACTCGATGTCATAGGGCTAACCATGTTGATTTTCTAGTGTTAAATTAGACAAGCACAATTTTCTGCAAGTGGTAATTACTTCCAACGATATTACTTTAGTAAACTCTAGAACATCACTAGGAAATTACACTCAGAAAATTTCAACTACTTAGAAACTTCGACCTCTTCCTTAGATCACTTCCCACATGTGAGAGTAAAAAACATGTGTGTCTATTGTTTTGTCTTTTTACAGTAATATTAAATTGATCTAAAAAGACACGTCTCTTTGAAAATTAAATTTAAAATTTAAAATTTAATTTTCTTTCTTATAAATAGTTGGAAAATACCTCCCATAACTACCCAACGAATAATTTGGTTATAATCCATCAACATAGTATTTGACTTTGTTAAATTGTTCCTCCATAATTCACGCGATGCTTTACATAAATATAGGTAGAAGTAAATATGTAGTACATTCCTCATATTTAGGTAATTAGACAATTTTACTAGATATTATTGTCCACCATAATTTATGGAATTATTTCTATAATTTAGGTAGGAGTAAAAAGTAAATATGTTGTAAATAGAGATTGCAACAACCCCATAAATTTAACACTCCTAAGAATTTACTCTAGTCTCATTTTTGTGGGCCCTCTTATGAGGGAGTCAAGCTCAATCCTGCTCTGATACCATGTTGAATTTTCGATATGAGAAGATATTGTATGTGAATGAATATCTTATTACAATGATGAGTGTTCTAAATATAAAGAACATATGGTGACCATCCATGACCATCCATGAAGAGATGTGTCCCTTGGATAATAAATATATTTATACTTTATATTATATTANTATATATATATATATATTATTACATTAATAATATTGCTTAATAATTAATAATCATATTATTAATTATCAATATAGTAGAGTGTCTTTTTGATGCTGCCCAAACATCAACACGTTTGAAGGGTGGACTTGACCTAAGTTTGAATGCAAGTAGTTAGGTTAGGGGGTGGGGGTGTTAAATCCAATGCAAGGTGTAGATCCTTGACCTAAAAGTGTTTCGTATTTGGGTTATAAGCATTGAACTATCCATTATGACTATTGAACTTCCACTTGCAATAAATTATTGAGTTGTCCATACATGTCAGTGCATGTGCACTGGAATAAGTTATTTTACTACACCCAAGGTTGTGCACCTAGGTCATCTATTGGGTGTGTTTGACCACAATATCAACACATCCATAAAAATTCTTGTTTTTTCACTCGAATATGCACCAAGGTTAGGCTATAATATGATTTCACACTAGGAAAACTTCTAGACTTGATCCTTTCTCTTACATAATTTATTCATTCAAGGAGTTAGTTGATCTCTAACTCCATTTTGGATTGAAGCTCCTTGCTTAAGATTAGTTAGATCCAAAAAAATGTGATGGTAGTGAGTAGCTATTCAACAATGGTGTAAGGATGATAATGGTATATTACATGTGACAACCTATAATTTTGAGAAGGGGGTATCAAGATATGTGACGGTTTAATTGTATTTCTTGGTTGGATTGATGGGTGCACTTTCACTAAGATTGAAT